>CATIWQ010198581.1:0-34112 GCA_949673415.1 Euphorbia schlechtendalii | reverse complement strand
GTATCCACTCTTTAATGGGAGTCGTCAATTCCCGCAATTCTTGCGTCTACTTTGAATTTAGTCTCGGCTCGTATGGAACCTCTGCTAGGATGTTATTCCTTACGAGTATCGAACAAATGAATATTGAAGAACAAAAACTTTTATTGATAAGTGATTTGCAAGTACACTTATACAACAATCGCTCAAGAATATAGAGAAATCTAATGATCAAAACAGGGATTCAAATCACTTAAACATTTTCTTGCTAATGCTTATGAACGTAGTGAACTCTCTATCTACACACACTATATAACCCTATATTTTCACTCTAATGCTCTCTTCTCTGGTTACAATCTATGCTGCACACCATGCACGAAATTTGTGAGGATTGGAACCCTATTTATAGAGTGCGAAGGGTTGCGTCTATCCATATGAAGGGTTGAGTCCATTGGTGAATGATTACATCTCTTCATTGTAATTGGTTGAGAAGGTTTGATATAATCCACAATGGATAGACACCTTTCCATGATTGGTTGACTTCTGATAAGTGTCTTTTCATTGGTAGTTGATGGCGGTTAATCATGCTTAGCTGGAGGTTAGTAGTTAAGAAGATGAAAATAGAAAACCATCCAAGTCGCGCCCATGATAGATATGTCACGACCGTGAATCTTTGATTGGTAAACTTCTATTCTGAAGAAGAACAAGTCGTGACCGTGAATGATTGTCATGACCGTGAATTGCATTTTTCTTTAGAACTCCCCTTACAAATTCACCGATCTTTGACAACTTCGATCCTAAGCCAAATCTTTAAGTTCCACGCATCTTTTCGCACCTTTTTCACTATTTTTTCATAGAATTCCACTTTTGATCATTTTACTCCCAAGATTTACCTAGTGTCTGCATTTGCATAAAAAAACAACTACATACCACGTGAAATCTTTTATATGAATTATAAAAATGACTTAAATTATAGTGTTTAGTGTGTAAAATTATAATGATAATAAGTGTAATTATACACTTATCACTACCCTAAGAGATTTGACCTTGATTTCCATCGGCATAACCGCTTTTATCTAGTAGGCTAAGGAGAAGGGAGCTCGATCTTGTTTGTAAGATTTTGGCTATACTCATTCCAAAAGGCTTATCCTCGGTGATGGTGCCAAAAACTTATTCCCCACTTTTCTACTGATAATATAAAAGTTCTAAATATGAATAGGTGTTGTTAGTATTGATTATCAAATAGAAAAATGATGATAACTGCAAGTATACAGTTATAAAAGATATCGATTCCACAGGGAAGGAATTCGGTTCTAAGGACCAACTAGAGTTACGGAACAAAAGAAATAAGATATATTTTAGGGTTGGATGATAGATTGATGAATAGATAGATGCATGAACAAATTAAAGAAGATGTAAGCTATATAGATATTCCCTAAGAACAAGTATAGTAGAGAAAAACATGCAAAGCTATCAAAGTTGTTTTAAACATGAGATAACTTCAACAAACCCAGTTCTAGACACCTAAATAACCTATAATTCACCTCAGAGAAACACATGAATGACTTTTCTAAATGTAGGGTAAATGAATTATGACACTTATAAGAACCAGGATAACAATAATACTATGCTCAATATGGGTAGCTCTCACATAGCCATATTTAGCAAGTTACCACTCCAAAAATGTTAGCTCACTAAATAGTGTTATAATCATAGATCCAGTGATTATACATAATCTGGTTAACCCCAAAATCACTCTTAAAGTTAACTTGAAAGCATATAACTTGATTAATATAAATGACGCAAGATAAAATACTCGTTATGACACATAGACATATCATAAACTTTGAAATAGAAAGTATAAGTAGACAACAAAGTAAAGTTGTAAGTGTTGGAATTGTTGATGTGCCCTAGTTCTAAAGGCATTGGTTCATGTAGTGTCACATTATAAAGGTAATAATCTACTACATTTATACCTTGTGCTATAATATGAGTAGATTATCCATTGATTGATAATCATAAATGTCCCAAGTTTGTTTTAATCATGGGAATGAATAAAACGAAAGACTTGTATGTTGGATGATCTGTAGCAATATGTCACTTGGTAAAGTAGATCATGAACATGGGCACATGTTGAAAACATGGGGCTAGACCGATCCACATAGCAAAGTCACATGGTTGTATGTCATAGACAATTTGCTGAGTAGGTCTCAGTTGTCCTTGGACTTGATTTCAATTTATTACGGATGTGGAATTGAGTATGCTGTAGTATATTACTAACGGGTCCTTAAATATTGGATTACAAGTGCGCGTATGCTCGGTATATTTCATGACCACATTAGTAGTAGTGTTGAAGTGATAGGATTGTCATTCGATTTGATAAATTGAAATGAATCACCAGCCACTTGATGAATAAAAGTGATAAGAACGTCCAATAAGTGGTTGACTTATATTGTCATTTTATTCTAGATCAAGAAATACGATGAACTGTATAAGAGGGTGACAAGCACCATACCTCTTGTTCATCATATTGATGTCAGCTGGCAAAGGACTTTGTGAGATAACTACTGGGTTCAGTATCTTTAATAGAAGGCTGTATTTTATCCCAATTGGGGGCTATAATGGTTTGCTAGAATCCACTTACAGTCTATGGGTGAATTCCATTACCAACATATGGACAGACCCAAAGGATCGTGCTCTTAGAACTACTGATCTGGGATTTCTTGTACATGCAATGTTACAAGAATTGATAAAAGAATCGATTATTAATTAATTGAGATATCAAGTCAATGTAATTGAATAATCAATATAACTCCAAGAAAATAATTTAGTCAATGGTATAATATAATTTATTTTATATTATTCATTAAATTAAATTAAATCGATTAAATTGCATTTACATATGGTATTTATTTAATTGATAACTAAATAAATTAATATGTTGAATAATTTAATTGAATAAATTTAATCATAAAGTATTGCATACTAAAATTATTAATTGACTAAATTTAGTTAATTAAATTAATTTGGAGTATGACAATTTATTTGATTAAATTGCAATCTTTATTTTTTGTCTATGGGTTAATTTGTAAAATATGAAAGTTGATAATTAAATTTGTTTAAGGAATTAAACTATGGGATTCAATTATTAAACTTAAAATTAAAATTCAAAATTAAATTAAACCTAAACCTAAATGACTAATTAGACTATAAATAGACAAAAATAAAACAAGCCCTTTAGTGAGATAAAAAAAATGTGGGCAGCCGTTCTTGGAGTTTTTTTCTCATTGTTCTTCTTACCTATGGCTAGCACCGGTCCCGTTCGAGAGTATTTCATGCACGTGAGATTGGAGACCTTCCAATTGCGAGCTTCATGACATCCGTCTCTCAAGGAGACCTTACAAGTAAGCTTTTATTTGATTAAAATTTAAATCCTATTGAAACCTTATCAATGGTTCTTGAGAAGATCCTATTCGAATTCGAGAAAATTTTAACCTGTAATTCCGCTGATGCGGTTATGTTTTTTACTACAATTCCCTTCAGTAAGGTATGCAAGTGAAAGATAAAGTTGATCAAATCGTATCCACTCTTTAAATGGGAGTTGTCAATTCCTGCAATTCCTGCGTCTACTTTGAATTTGGTCTTGACTCATACAAAACCTCCGCTAGGATGCTATTCTTTGTGAATATCGAATAAATGAATGTTGAAGAATAGAAACTTTTATTGATAAGTGCTTTGCAATTACACTAATACAACAATCGCTGGAATATGTGGAGAAATCTAGTGATCGAAACAAGAATCGAATCACTTATATATTTTTCTCACTAACACTATGAACTAGGGAAATCTATAACTTTCACTCTCTAATGTGTATCATGCATATCATCTATTATGCTCTCTACCATATGTCACAAAAAAGGTTGGGTTTGGGATTCTATTTGTAGAGTGCGAAAGGTTACGTCTATCCAAACGAAGAGTCATGTCAATTGGCGAAGAGTTGCATCACTTCAATGTGATTGGATGCAAAGTTTTATCCTCATGTTCAATGGAAAGGAACCTTTTCATGGTTGGATTGCTTCCAAAAGGTGTCTTTTCATTTGACAGTTTTTGGAGATTGATGATGGTTGATCTTTTTTATCTGATGGTTAGTAATTAAGAAGAGTTAACCAAAAACCATCACAAGTCATGAGCGTGACTTACATGTCATGATCGTGAACATTGGTTTATAACTTTCTGTTTGTGAAGAATGACAAGTCGCGACTGCGAATGGGTGTCACGATCGTGACATGTGCTTTTCTTCATGATTCTTCTTTGCAACTTTGCAGATCTTTGACAACTTTGATCCTAAGCCAATTCCTTGTGTTCCACACATCTTTTTGCACCTTTTTCACTCTTTTTACATAGAATTACATCTTTGATTAATTTACTCCCTAGATTCACCTAGTTTCTGCACTTGCATAAAAAATAACTACATACCACGTGAAATCTTTTATATGAAGTGCAAACAGAAGCTTATTATCCCAATCATAGTAAGTAGTCACCATTTTGGACATGATTCTCTTGATAGACTTATTCACTTCTTTCACTACCCCTTAGCTTGAGGTCTATAGGGAGAAGAGCGATGATGATGGAAGCCGTATTTTTCAAAAAGATCAGTCGTTGCCCTTTGAAACTGAAAACCATTATTAGGCACAATATGATGAGGTATCCCATAGCACACAAGTATATGCTTTTTGATGAACTTGACCATCTTGTTGGTGGTTATGTTGGTGAAAGATTCAGCCTCTACCCACTTGACTGTCACAATGATACACCGATGACATTAGTCGAAGAGGGTCAGATGACACCAATAATATCAATCCTCCATGATGAGAATGGCCAAGGAGTTGAAAGATTGTGGATATCTAACAGAGGTGAATGACTAATGTCTCTATTTATTGGACATTCAGGGCACATCTTCACCACGGAGATGCGATCGGCAATCATAGTAGTCTAAAAATAACCTTGTTGTCGAATTTTCTTTGCTAAGGTAAAACCATTTATGTGAGGGCTATAGTCTCCTCCATGGATATCGTTCATGACTAAAGAACCTTGTTTTTCGGAAAGACACCGTAGAAGTAGGTCATCATCAGTGCCCTTGAAGAGATCATCCCCCATAATTATGAACTGAGTAGCTAGCTAACGTAGAGATAACGATTCTGAGTTTGTTTACCCCTATTGAGAATTCTCCATATTGGATTAATCGAGCTATGTCAATACTAACAATCCTCATCAGTGCTGATAATGGCCGGGATGGCTCGATAATAAAATGACTCCTTCGGATGACTGAAGGACCACAAGCCTAATGGGATGGGTTTGAGAACTTTCCCACATAGAGGCTAAAGTAGGTAAAGAATGTATCATTTGGTTCTTAATCCAAGGGACATGATGAAATAGACACTTCTTGAATTATGCGGCCAATTCCCATACTGCATCGAGTTAAGGCCGAAGCAACTTTTCTTTGATTTCCAATCTTTGATAACTTGCCTAATAAAAGAGCAGAATTACCAATGATAGCGATTCCCTTTACCCCAACATTTCTTAAAGCTTGCAAACTCAAGAGGAATGCTTCGTATTCTACCCCATTATTGGTGCAAGGAAATTCAAGGCGCTTAGAGAGCGGGATAACTTCATTCTGTAGTGTTATCAGGACAACCCCTAGACCTACCCCTCAATGATTCACAACCTCATTAAAGAGCTTTTTCCACTCTTCATTGACTTATTCAACCGTCGCTAGTTGCTTATCGGGAAAATCCAAGTTCTTGAAAAATTAGAGTCAAGGGCTTGATTTGTGAGGAATTTGATGGCAGATCAACCTTCAATCACCTTCTTTATAACATATTCAATATCAAACTCAGAGAGGAGAAGCAGCCGACGAGAGAGCTTACCTACTGGAGTCAAGGATTGGCAAAGATATTTCATTGGATAGATCTTGGACACCACCTAAAATCTGTATGACTGAAAGAGTATCTAAGATTTTTAATGAGATAGACCATTTTTGCTCAAGTCTTCTTGACTATCGTGTATTGTCTTTCATACTTAAGAAGCTTCTTGCTTAGATAATACACTACATGCTAACGCTTATCTTCTTGCTCTTAGATAAGCATTGACCCTACTAAACACCCTTCGATAGCTAAATAAAGAATGAGAAGCTTGTTAGGAGTCGGTGGCTTCAGAACTGGCAGATTGATGAAATGAATGTTGATTTTATCGAAGGTCGACTAACATTATTCATTCTAAATGATTGGCTACTACTTCGATAACTCAAATATTGTCTCACAAATGGAGGAAAGCTATCACAATCTGGAGAGACTTTGGCTTTGAGATGCTTTGATACTTATGTCCATTTTAGATGTAGTCAACGCAATTTTTGCTTCACTGGTAGGAACTTCGGATCAGTCAAAATTCGATGTTCTACAATATCTGGTGACGCCTAATATATCTTCATATGACAAGGAAAAAGCGCTCACATGACGTCTAAACACATTTTAAATCTCTCTTTTTTTTACCAGGGTTTAAATCAATGGATATAGATGATTCATTTATACCCAAGTCAATTTCATGCAAAGACACATCATGCATGCTAAAAATGTTTTGTGTAAACTCATATAAATGCATGGCACTGTTCGGTGAAACATTAAGCAAGCAATATATTTCATAAAAAAGGTCTTACGCATAAAGATTATCAAAGTAAAAATTACATCAGAATAATTTCTTCTTCCACCACATACAAAGGATCTTCCTTGGTGATGGCAGTAGTAGACGCAAAAGGAGCGACGAATGCATTAGATCTTCTATTGCAACCTCCTCCCGGCATACTTCCATTGTATAGTAACCCCTCTATGCTTATCTGGGTTAGTGAGCTTTCAAATCTCCAGAAGCTATTTTCGGTAGTAGACATCTATCTCTGTGGTCTCTCGGCGGGCATGGTCTAGTGTAACGAAATAAGTGTGTCAAGCCCGTCTCTTGAGGATATGGTCGGGCAAACTCTGGTCCCAACTAAGGGCATGGGTAGGGTAAGAATCCAAAGGCACTCGCTAAGTCTTCCCACATTGACGACAAAGCCATGCGGGAGAATAGGAAGTGATGCCTTGCAATCCAAGTAGCAGGACATCGTAAGCATGAATGTGGGTAGCAAAGATAGTAACTTTCCACCAGGGGTAAGCCCAACGGATTTGGCTATTTATGTACCCTCTCATGATTTGTACCCAATCATCCACCGCTTATTTGTGGTGGTTAGTAATGTGCAGTCCTCTCTCACTGTAATGAATGACCTTGTACTTTTCATAAAATTATCTCGGCTCGTGGATTAAAGCTAGTTTCTCTAAAAGCCAAACCTCTAATAGGGTGAGTGGTCCCCGATCAAGCTAGGATTAGCCCTCGTAATCTCTTTGCATAACAAGTTCTCTACTAGTAGAATGGTGATAAATGAAACTCCCCGAGACTACTAATAATGGCAGAAATCAATCGAAATGGGGTGACGCTACCTACTCCGTACATGAACTTTGATATAAGTAGTAAACCTACCATAAATGGCCAAGCAATGTGATGTCGCGGAGTAGATAAGCACCTATTTAAGACCATGGTAACTTGGAATCCTCCAATCTCTAGGGGATGAGATAGAAAATTATCAGTGGAGTCCAAGTTCCATAACCCTTTTAGTGAGTCTACAGCTCCGAATTGATAACTTGGAACCGTAATGGGAAATCGTCAGGGGTAAGGGTTGCCTAGAATATCCTAGCACCCCTCAAGCATGGGGCATAACTCTTGGGTCAAGAATTGGATGACACAGTCAAAGGGATCCCAAAATGTTAGCTTTGTATGAATAAATGCAGTGTTTGTGGGGCGAAAAACTAAATACCGGAGCCCCCATAGACAAAAAATCTCCAATTTCTTCCAATCTGGATTTTTGAGGATGCCTAAAAAGGTTTTGAGTTGGTTATTATGGGTTTTTATGGCAAAATAATGGGAAAACAATGATGAAAGAATTGAAGAATATGAAGAAAAACTGCAGAACAAGATTGGGTTAGGTCATGCATGTTTTGATGTTTTATGAATTATGAGTTATGAGATCAAAATGTTTTTCGAATGCTCATGAAGTAGTGAAATGATATCCCAAACTTTGGGTGAGGAGGTTGACAAAGATCGGTGTGATTTCTCAAGGGATGAGATTGAATGTAGTAAAGTGGAATGTTGGGCTTTTAGTGTGGGTGAGGAAATGTTGGTAATGCCTTACCATGATAATAGTCACATGTTACGATAAGTTGAGGTGTGTGGATCATTATTTTCAAGTAAAACAATGTGTCCTACCCTTATGGTGTGTAAATTGATGAATGAATTAATGATTGTGTTTATTTGGAATCACCTATATGGTGAAAATGAATGAATTGAGTATTGGACTCAATTGGGCTGAGGTTTGAATGTCGATTGGGACTCGTAAATGAGTATATATGTTATATGGGCGCGTTTCCTAAGGTGACATGACCTCGAGTGTCTTTAAGGTTGATGAATATAGATAGGGTATTTCATGATGCTTTGGATTCATTCATGATGTCATGATACTTCATGAGCGCTCTTAAAACCCTAAACTAATAAAAGAATGACAAAGTAAATTGATTTTATGATTCCTAAAGGTTTTTTGAACTCTCATGAAGTGATGTAATGGTATGCCAACCTTTGGGTTTAGAGGTCGGGAAAGATTAATGTGATCTCTCTAAGTATGAACTTGAATGGAATAAATGGAATGATCTTGTTCACCTGAAATAAGAGGGTAAAGGGTGGTAAACCATACCACGGTGACATCCTTATGTCATGATTAAATGATAACTTTATTTTCAGGTAATATAATGTGTTATACCCTTATGATAAATTAATAAATGAATTAATTAATGTTGATTTTTATTTTGTATCACCAATGTGATGAAATGAATGAGTTAAGTACATAACTCAAGTTGGATAGAGTGTCGGATACCTATAAGCATCGTAAATGTAGGGATATGGCATGTTGATGTTAAACATGATGTATGCCCTACAGGCAATTGGGTGATATATCTTTATTAGCTATAATGTACAAATAGTTTTCGAATTATTATTAATAATAATTAAGGCATCCTTGTTGCTTATTAGTGTTTTATGTTTATTTAAGTATCTCACTGGTATCATATATGTATAGTATTAAATATGTATATGTTTATTAATAAGATAAAGTCCGCGACTACTTCATACCGTAAAAGTGCATGGAAATAGTGGGAGCTATGTGGTGTGAGAACTACACATACTTGTTACTATTGAATAGTCTAAATATCCCTAGTCATAGTTTCATTGAGACTGGACATCAATGGAACGGACAAACTAGCATGTGTAGGCTTACTCCTTGGTTTAGATCCAAGCAGCCAATCTCACGAGCTGAAGGTGGCAACTTAAGTTAACACATGGATGTGTTCGGGGTAACACATTGGAGATAGCTATAAGATAAACACTCGAAAATAACTATACCCATGTGTTGGTGTCATGTCTTATTGAAGTAGAAATACAAGTATCCTCAGATTTGAGATACTGGTTACCTTGTGTGGGAGTTGTTATACTCTGGGTCATACTTATTCATACTCTGGCGATCAGGATGACACGACTGATTACGGGTATAGTGATGATCACATGTTGGTAAGCCGAGTAGTCAAGATAGGATCCATCACTCCTGGTATAGTGATTTAATTGGAGATGTACCTTAGGGCCCCTTTTTGAAGTGACACACTCATGAACCTTTAATCAGAGTATAAGATTGATAGAATGAGTTTCTAGTCAATCTTGATACATAATGGCCGAGTGGTATTCTTCGTGAAAAAGTCCAATTCTAGGATAGCTACGGCTGTTACTTGAGCGAACACTTAATCCGAGCTCAATAAAATGGATGGTACAAAAATAGATGGAAGGAGTGCATTATAGTGGTTACTACTACAAAATTGAATCAAGTTACAAGCACGTGATGTTCCAAGAGGGACCATAGGCCTTTGCTTGAAAGCCCATTTGATCATCTAGAGCTATCGGGTTCTATATGGGTTTGGAAGATTTAGCCTAAAGGTTCCCAGATGTGAAGCCAAGTTTAGGTCAACCTCTAGTGGTTTAGTATTTTGGGATCCTATGAGGTCACACACTTTGGGTCTTTATCGAACTAAGTAAAGAAAATATAGACTGAGTCTATGCCGAAAATATAAGTTGTGAAATTCATTAGAAGAATTATTAATTGGTTAGAACAAATTAATAAGTAAAGAAAATAAAGAGGAAATAGGGAAAAATTACACAGAGCGGACCAAGGGAATTTTTCTCATTGCAAGTTAGCTCCAAAAGAACACAGGTTGTTCGAAGTGGGGCCTGCGTTACTGCCCCACAAGCTGAAAAGCTCGCGGGTCGCTAGCTCGTGGGCGCAAGCATGGGCTTGTGGCAGGAAGGCAAGCCCACAAGGCCTTGCCTTTCACAACCCACGGGGGTTAGCCCACGGGTCACCATGACCCGCGTGGCTAACCTGATTAGGGTGGGATGGGAATATTCCCATCCCACCTAGTAATTGAGCGGGAGTCTAACACTCCCCCTTTTCCCTATATATAGGTCTCCAGCTCCTCTTTATTTGACACCCACAATTCTCTTCATTTCAATTTTTCTCTCTCTATTCAACATCTCTCTCTTCTTTTATTGTGCGAGATCCTCCACGAGTTTCTCCAAACAATTGAAGAATTCTTTTTTAAGACTCTTTCTAAAGTGAGCTTTCTTGGTTTATTTTCAGGTTGGTTTTCGAGCGGTCTAGAAATTGTTGTTTAAAAATGGGTTCTTCCTCAATGAGGTTTTGGTCGGTGAAAATCCATGTGGATCAATTATAGAGGCTCTCCTAGTTTGGAAGCTTCTACTAACAAAATTCTACCGAATTGCTCAAAGGGAACACCGTCACAAAAAGAGAGAAAGCACACATCAACTGGTAATGCTCTAAATTTAGATGCTAGGTTTCTTTTATAAGCTTTATAAACCTAAATCCATCTATGGAACGTTTTAACTTAGATTATATCAATCATGGCATGCTTAGGAGATCCTTAGGTTAATTTTAAGTTTTGAAATTCCGCGTTACAACATTTGCATGTTCAATTACTATCTTGATTAATTAGCAGTGGTATCAGAACCTGCCTTATGGTATGCATGATTGATAATAATGTGTAAAAATGGTATTTTCTATGAATTGATTAAAGTATGCTATGCATGACTTAGAGTTCAATTCATTTTATAGAAAATGATGTGGTAAATAGATTAAGGTTTTACTTAAACTTAGTCTAGGTCATTATCATATAAATTAGCAATGTTTTACCACATGTGTAAATGCTTTAATTGAGGGTCGTTAAGTACTTCACTTAATTAAAGAACGAAATCTTTAAATCATACTTGTCCATCGTACAATGAATCGAAGTGTCCGTGGTTATTTTGGTAAGGATTGGACTTGGCTTCTCATTTACTTTAAGGGAGGCCCCTCCTACCTAGAAATCTCCATCGGTATTAGACTCAAAGTAGCCAAGGTACTTTTATGACTTAATCAGTTTCTAGTATGTGAATTAGATTTCACATATGGTTTTACAAATGTGATTTAAGTTGTTAAATTAAAACTTATAAACATAGGTGTAATGACTTAAACATGGATCTTATTTGTTTTGCATGCTATGTGGAGTCTTGACATAATGGAATGATTATGATATACCAGTCTAGAGCATGTTCCCTTAGAGTAAATAATTCTAAATGGCCCGGAATTATTATTTTCATATTTATATCCATCGTAGAAGACCTAGACTAGGGCGAGACTAGCAGCACAAATAAAATCCCCACAACAATATTAAGGCGGTATATAGTCTTCCCATCATAAGTCGTGATACGAATCTTATTAACGGACGTAAGCACGTGTAAAACATGCCTTCCCTTAACATGTGTTTGGTTATGAGACTAGATGGGGTGTGAGCGGATGACACGGAGCAGTGGGTCAAGAGCGTGCTAGATGAGAGGCGCGGTCCACCGTGGTGTTTAAAAAGTGCACCAGGTCATGGATTCGGATAAGTTTTTAATAGAGAAAGGCAAAAATGTTTTTAGATTGGTTCAAACCCGAATTCACCATCTCTTAGTGTGGACTCGCCCATGGATTAGCTCTTTCCAGGAATTAGAGTCCTATGAGGCTTAACATCCGGGGGATGGCCCACTAAGACATAGAGATTCGGGTCCAGGATAAGTTACTTATTTCTTAAGTGATCACATTATATTACATCTATAGAAAATTGTATTTCCTTAGTTATACATATTCAAACTTATGTCATTTTTGAGTTTGAAATGCATGATTTAACACTCATGTGGAAAGCAGTAAACCATCCATAAAGCATTAAATAAATGTAGAAGTAAATGCGAAAAGTAAAGGTTACAAAAGATTACAAAAATTGGGGGATGCAACCGCTCGCTAACCTATTAATTACATTTTCAGTAAAAATATATGCTTTACACAAAGGAAAATAAATCCTACGCATACATCTAACCTGCATCCACAAGGGTTAGCATAGGGGATATCATATATGTTCGATTTGATTTTACCGAGGCCCGTGTGGCCTAATTAAAACATCTACGGTTTAAAGTTGTTATTTTAAATAAAAATAGTTCATTTTTATTTACACGTATGTTGATCAATTTTATTAGTGAAAATGATCGCATGGCATAACGTGAGGTCTGTTATCCGGGAATAATTTTAATTTCCTTCATTGGGGTATTCTAACATAAAAATTAAAAAGAAATAAAAGATGAAGAAGAGAATTACAACATTTACAATAATAAGGAATAAAATTAATTCCTAGGTCCACAAATAAAAATCAGAAAGAGATGAAGCATATGAAAGCAAGGAATCTACAATTCTAGGAACTCAGAGGCTTACCCTTTCAGCGTGAATCCACTACGGCCTATCAGTTCGATCCCTTGGAGTGTTCCTCGTTCGTTTTGGTTTAGTTATGATTTAATTGGAAAATAAAGTGTTTATTTATCCGAAAAGATAATCCGACTCAGGTTTAAAATTTATTTTAGACTTGAGAATATCTGAGGATATCTTGAAGAAAAGTAGATGAAGAAATTTTAAAAGTTGGAATCCATGTGTGTTTTGGATCTAAGAAAATCTTAGAAGAAAAGAAAGAAAATATTTGTAGTATTTATTTATATTTTTTTATCTAAAAAAGAGAATTTTCTTTAAAATCTCTAGCCCCCTTCAATCCAAAAATGTCCCGAATTTATAAAAATTCAAGATGGGATAAATCGAGCTCACCGAACTCCCCAGCAAGCCCGTTGGAGAGCCTAGTAGCCTCGCTGGACTCTCCAACGAGGCTTCTCGCTAGAGAGCCCAGCAACCTCGCTGGACTCTCCAGCGAGGCTTCTAGCTGGAGAGTCCAGCATCTCGCTGGGCTCTCCTACGAGGCCTCGCTGGACTCTCCAGTGAGGTGTTGTAATTTCTAGCGATTTGTTGGAAATTCCAACGTTCGTTGGCTCGGTGAACCCATTTCAACTTGATATTTTTTATTTTAAAATATTTTTTTAAAATTGATTTATTAATTAACCAATTAAGTTTTTAACTAACTTGGTGACGAGGAACATTCCCATTCAGAGATCTTCAGATAATAGAAAATTGTGTGATTCTAGGATAAATATCCTGAATAGCCATCCTCATTGAACACGTGAGCTGGTAAAAAATCTCGTGCTCACATGTGGTTAATGCCTTAACCAAAATGGTTTAGTTATCCATATTATTAGAGCTAATACCAAATTGGAGACACCTTTGTGGAGTCGTACAATCGGGTACGCAATCTCGAGGAAGTGAACTCAAATGGATTAGCAATTGCAAGAAATGCAAATAGAAGAGTTCCAACCATGGTTGTCTTATTGTGGCTTGACCTACGATAGTGGGGGTTATGATAAGTGGCTATGGATGATACCTACTAAGGAAAATTGGTTCAACCAAATTTCTCGAATTTAAATAGAAGGAGCTCTTTGAATGTCGAGAAAATAGTAGGAATTATGTGTTTAATTAAAGACCTAATATTAAATGCATGTACATATACTAATGTCTAAACAAGTTGTCTTATATCTAGGTTGAATAATGAATCCGAACATAAACCTTCACTCAATTCTTGACAACAAATTAGATGGTTCAAACGTCACTAATTGGTTCAGGGCAATGAAGATAGTCCTCAGATCCAAAAGGATAGCTTATGTTTTAGATGAGCCCCTCCCTGATGAGCGTGATGCTGAAACTGATACCAATGAACATGAGGCATGGAAGAAGCACAAAAAAGATCGTGAAATAGCAGTATGTATAATGCTGGCAACCATGAATTCTGAGCTATAGAAACAGTGAGAGCATGGACCTCGATACCATGATTCTCTATCTTCATGAGCTCTTTTCAAAGTAGGACAGGTCTGAGAGATTTGATACGTTAAAACTCTTATTCAAAATAAAGATGCAGCCTAGCACTTCAGCACTACATCATGCTCTTAAACTATTGGGTTATATAGAGAAGCTGACTCGACTGGGTTTTGTGATGGATCACAAATTATGTGTAGATTTGATTCTTTCCTCATTAACTAATAATTATTCACAATTTGTGACTAATTATTATATGAAACATATCGGCTCCACATTGCCCCAGTTGGTCAACATGCTGAAAAAAGTAGAGCCTAAGTTTGTAAGGAACCAAAAGCTTCACTTTAGGTTGAGAAAACCAAACCTTCTAAGAGTTGGTCCCATTTTAGAAAGGGCATGAGTGCCAAGAAGAAAATCAGTAAGAAGAAGAAAAGTAATAAATGAACTATAAATTTCTGCTTTCGATGTGGCAAGGCCGGCTATTGGAAGAAGGATTGTAAGGTTCAGATTTGTGAACATGTGAAGAAGAAGCCAAGTGAGGAATCTACTTCAGGTATGTTCATGATTGAGAGTTTCTCTACAGTTACCTATAAGTCTACTTGGGTATTAGATGGTACTCATATATGTACTTCTATGCAGGGATTGTGAAAATATTAGTAGGAGGCTTTCAAAGAGGGAAATGGACTAAGAGTTAGAAATGGAGCATGGATTGCTGCAAGAGCTATAGGGACATATAGCCTTCATTTCCCTAGTGGCCTAGTTTTAGTTTTGAAAAATTACTATTATATTCCTGCGTTCACTAAGAATATTATTTATATTGCACTTTTAGCAATAGAAGGATTTGAAATTTTATTTTCTAATAATAAATGTCTAATTCAACATGATAATGTTCTTTATGCTTGTTGAATATCTGTGGATGGAATTTACATTCAAGTTACTAAAATTGAAATTCTAAATATTAACATTGTGATGAAATCGAGATTAGATAATGAGGAATGCTCATACTTATGGCATTGTCGTTTAGGCCATATAAATGAGACTCGCTTAACTAAGTTACACAAATGTGGAGACTTAAGCCCAATGAAATGGGTATCCTATGGTGTGTGCGAACCTTGTTTAAAAGGGAAGATGACTAAGAACCTTTCAAAGGAAAGGGATAGCATGCCACTAGTACTTTGGAAATAATACATTCTGATCTATGTGGTCTAATGAGCGTTAAGACACATGAGGGTTTCATCTACTTCATAACCTTTATCAATGATTACTCATGATATGGTTATTTGTACCTTATAAGGCACAAATCTAAAAGTTTTGAGAAATTCAAAGAGTTCAGAATCAAAGTAGAGAAATAGCTTAGGAAAAGTATAAAGACCCTTCAATTTGATCAAGGTGGTTAATACTTAATCCAAAATTTTAAGGATTATCTAAGGGATAATCATATTTTATCCTAGTGGACACCTCCTTAGACACCCCAACACAATGGAGTGTGAGAAAGGAGGAATCGAACCCTACTCAATATGGTTCGGTCCATGATGATCCAAGTAGAACTCAATTTATCCTTTTGGGGTTATCACTTGAGAGTGCAATTTATATTCTAAACAGAGTACCCTCTAAATCATTTGATCAAACTCTATACGAGTTATTGTATGGTAAGAAACCCGCTCTTTCTCACATGAGAGTTTGGAGATGTCCTGCTTACGTTAAGAGGATGAGTTCAGATAAGTAGGATGCTAAGTCTGACAGGTGTCTGTTTGAAGGTTACCCTAAGGAGACTATAGGGTATACCTTCTTTAATCCCAAGGAATAAAAGTCCTTGTTTCTAGAAATGGTCAATTCCTCATGAAGGAGCATATACTTGCGAAAGCTAGTGGGAGGAATCTTGAGCTAAGTACTCAAGAAGATCAAATAGATAATCAATTGATTTTACCTGCACCTATTACATAAGAAAGTGTAAGCATGGAACAGCCTATTATAAAATTGACATTGCATAGGTAAGGTCGGGCTTCAATTGCTCCCAAGCGATACGGGTTTTTCATCTTTGATGATAAACATCTCATCCCCATGGAAGATGATGAGCCCAGGACTTACAAGGAGGTAATGGAAGGCTTAGAATCCAACAAATGGCTTTCAGTTATGAGGTCGGAGATGGACTCCATGTATGAAAATCAAGTCTAAAACTTGATTGATGCTCCAAGTGGGATTAGGCCCATAGGATGCAAGTGGGTTTTCAAGAAGAAAACTAACATGAACGGTAACATAGTTACCTATAAAACAATGCTGGTTGTAAAAGGGTACAGTAACAAAGAAGGCATTAACTATGATGAGACCTTTTCACCGGTGGTAATGCTGAAGTCTATGAGGATTCTCCTTGCCATCATTGCTTATTACGATTATGAGATTTGGTAGATGGATATGAAGACAGCATCCCTTAACGGGAATCTGGATGAGGATGTGTTTATGGAACAACCCGAGGTTTTTACATCCTAGGATGGTTCAAAGGTATGCAAGTTGCAGAAGTCCATTTATGGACTTAAGCAAGTATCAAGGAGTTGGAATATTAGGTTTGATGAGATAATCGAGAAATTGGTTTCATGTCAAACGCTAATGAACGTGTATATAATAATGCTAATGGGAGTGAGATCATTTTCCTTGTATTATATGTTGATGACATATTATTAATAGGAAACAATATTCTTTTTCTTCAAACAATTAAATCATAGTTGTCAAAGAAGTTCTCCATGAAAGACCTTGGAGAAGCAGCTTTTATACTCGGTATAAAAATCTACCGAGATAGATCCATAAGGCTACTAGGTCTTTCAAAGTACATACATAGACAAAATTTTGGCTAGATTTAACCTTGAGCAGTCAAGAAAGGGTTATATCCCAATATCTCACGGGATTAACCTTTTTAAATCTGGGTGTTCGAGAGGAAAAGAGGAGAGACTGTGCATGAATGGAATACCCTATGCCTCAGCGATAGGCTCCATCATGTATGGTATGGTATGCACTCAGCCTGACGTCTCACATGCGTTGAGCGTCATGAGCAAATTCCAATCTGACCTAGGTGAGATGTACTAGATGGCCATTAAAACTATCCTCAAGTACTTATGTAGGACAAGGATATGTTTTTAGTATATGGAGAAGGTGATATCACTTTGAAGGGATACACCAACGCGAGTTTTAAGTCTGACAGGGATGATTATGAGTCCTAGTCAAGTTATGTGTTTATGTTAAATGGAGGGCAATTGTTTGGAAAAGTTTCAAACAAGATATATGAGTATTTGGCTACTTTTGAGGCATCTAAGAAAGCAATCTGGCTTAAGGTATTTATTGGTGATCTTAGTGTGGTGTCCAGCATTGTACATCCATTAGCAGTCTATTGCGATAACAATGGGGCTATTGCTCAATCAAAGGAACCACGTTCTCATCACAGAAATGAACATATACTCAGAAAGTATTATCTAATTTAAGATATGGTAGCTAAAAAATATATAAATTTAGAATACATCCTGACGGATCAGAATCTAGCAGATGGGCTAACTAAGCCATTGACTCAAGTTAAACATGACTAGCATGTTAACGAGTATAGCATGTGGCACATGGGCAATTAACTCTAGTGCAAGTTGGAGAATGTTAGACATGATGCATGCCCTAGAGGCAATTAGGGTGATATATATTTAGTAGCTATAATGTACAAATGGTTGTCGAATTATTATTAATAATAATTATGGCATCTTTGTTGCTTATCAGTGTTTTCCAAATTTATTTATGTATTTCAGTGTTATCATATATGTATAGTATTAAACATGTATATGCGCATTGATAAGACAAAGTCTGTGACTACTTCATACTGTAAAGTTGTATGGATATAGTGGGAGCTATGTGGTGTGAGAACTGCACATATGTGTTACTATGAATAGTCTAAATATCCCTAGTCATAGTTTCATTAAACTAGACATCAATGCAACTGGCGGACTAGCATGTGTAGGCTTACTCCTTGGAATAGATCCAAGCAGTTGATCTCACGAGTTGAAGGTGGTACCTTGAGTTAACACATGGATGTATTTGGGTAATACATTAGAGACCGTTGTAAAACAGACACTCAGAAATAACTATATCCATGTGTTGGTGTCATGTCTTATTGCATTAGTAGTACAAGTATCCTCAAGCCTGAGATACTAGTTACCTGGTGTGGGAGTTGTTAAACTTTGGATCATACTTATTCATACCTTGGATATGAGGATGACACGGGTGACTATGGGTATAGTGATGATCACATGTTGGTAAGCCAAGTAGTTAAGTTGGAATCCATCGCTCCTGATAAAGTGATATAATGGAAGATGTACCTTAGGGGCCCTTATTGAAGTGACACAATCATGAACCTTTGATTAGAGTATAAGATTGATAGAATGGGTTTCTAGTCAATCTTGATACATAATGGCCAAGTGGTGTTCTTCATAAACAAGTCTCATTCCAGGATAGCTACAGTTGTTACATGAGCTAACACTTAAACAAAGCTTAATAAACTGGATGGTACTTAACAAGATGGAAGGTGTGTATTGTATTGGCTACTACTTGCCACTTTTCTATTGATAATATAGAAGTTCTAAATCTGAAAAGGTGTTGTCTGTACCGCTTATCAAATAGAAAATGATGATAACTGAAAGTATACAGTTACAATGTAGTTTTAAAAGATATTGATCCCATAGGGAAGGAATTCAGTTCTAGATATCAAATAGAGTTATGGGATGAAAGAAAATAAAATAGGTTAAGGGTTTTGAATGGTAAACTGATGAATAAACAAATGTTTAATAGATTAGAAAAGATGCAAAGAATATAGATATTCCCTAAGAACAAGTAGTAGAGTAAAATATGCAAAATAATCAAAGTTATTTTAAACACAAGATAACTTCAACAAACTTGGTTCTAGAAGCCCAAATATCCTATAACTCATCGCAGAGCAACACATGAAATGACTTTTCTAAATCTAGGGTAAATGAATTATGACACTTATAAGAACCTGGATAACAATAATACTATGCTTAGTACAGATTGCTCTCACATAGCCATATTTAGCAAGTTACCACTCCAAAAATGTTGGCTCACTAAACAACGTTAAAATCATAGATCCAGTGACTATACACAATCTCGTTAGCCCAAAAATCACTCTTAGTAAAATTGAAAGCATATAACTTGATTAATATAAATGGCGCAAGATGAAATACTCATTATAACACATAGACATATCACAATATTCAAATTAGAAAGTATAAGTAGAAAACAAAGTAAAGTTGTAAGGCATGGAAGTGAAAGCTAAAGTTGATCAAACCGTATCCACTCTTTTAATGGGAGTCGTTAATTCCCGCAATTCCTTCGTCTACTTTGAATTCAGTCTCTACTCGTACAGAACCTCTGCTAGGATGCTATTCTTTGTGAATATTAAACAAATGAATGTTGAAGAACAGAAACTTTTATTGATAAGTTCTTTACAATTACACTCATACAATAATCGCTCGAATATGTAGTGAATTCTAGTGATCGAAATAAGAATCGAATCACTTATACATTTTTCTCTCTACAACTTTGAACTAGCTAAATCTATATATTTCACTCTCTATCTATGTCATACATGTTTTCTTCATATATTCCCCATGCATCATCATGAAATTGGTTGATGTGAACTCTATTTATAGAGTGCGAAGGGTTTTATTTATCCATATGAAGAGTCTTGTTCATTGGTGAAGGGTTGAATCATCTTCAATGTGAATGGATGCAAGAAGTCATCCTTATCATCAATGGATAGGCATCTTTTCATGGCTTCATTATCCCCAAAAGATGTCTTTTCATTTGATAGTTAGTGGTGGTTGATGGCGGTTGATCATCCTTATCCAGTGGTTGGAAGTTGAGAAGAGTTATCCAAAGCAGTCACAAATTGCGAGCGTGACATACATGTCACAATCATGAACATTGGTTTGTAACTTTCTATTTGTGAAGAATGACAAGTCGCGATTGAGATAGATAGTCACGGGCGTGATTTGTCCAATCATGAACAAGAATCATGAAATTAACATGTGCTTTTCTTCGTGATTCTTCTTTGCAACTTTGCCAATCTTTGACAACTTCGATCCTCAGCCAATTCCTTGCATTCCACGCATATTTTTGCACATTTTTCACTCTTTTTGCATAGAATTCCATCTTTGATCATTTTACTCCCAAGATTCACCTAGTTTCTGCAGTTGCATAAAAAATAACTATTCAATGGTAAACTGATGAATAAATAGATGCATGAATAGATTAGAGAAGATATAAAGTATATAGATATTCCCTAAGAATAAGTATAGTAGAGTAAATATGCAAAATAATCAAAGTTGTTTTAAACACGAGATAACTTCAACAAACTCGGTTCTAGACACCCAAATATCCTATAATTCACCGCAAAGCAACACATGAAATTACTTTTCTAAATCTAGGGTAAACAAATTATGACACTTATAAGAACCTGGATAACAATAATACTATGCTTAGTATGGGTTACTCTCAGATAGCCATATTTAGCAAGTTAGCACTCCAAAAATGTTGGCTCATTAAATAGTGTTAAAATCACAGATTCAGTGATTATACACAATCTCGTTAACCCTAAAGTCACTCTTAAAGTCAACTTGAAAGCATATAACTTGATTAATATAAATGACGCAAGATGAAATACTCGTTATGACACATAGACATATCATAAACTTCAAATTAGAAAGTATATGTATAAAACAAAGTAAAGTTGTAAGGTATGCAAGTGAAAGCTAAAGTTGATCCTTCTTTTAATGGGAGTCGTCAATTCCCGCAATTCTTGTGTCTACTTTGAATTCGATCTCGACTGGTACATAAACTTCGCTAGGATGCTATTCTTTGCGAATATTGAACAAATGAATGTTGAAGAATAAAACTTTTATTGATAAGTGCTTTGCGATTACACTCATACAACAATCTCTAGAATATGTAAAGAAATATAGTGAAGAAATATAGTGATCGAAACAAGAATCGAATCACTTATACATTTTTCTCTCTAACACTTTGAACTAGCGAGATCTATATATTTCACTCTCTATATATGTCATACACGTTATCATCATATATTCCCCATGCATCATCATGAAATTGGTTGATGTGAGCTCTATTTATAGAGTGCGAAGAGTTGCTTTTATCCAAATGAAGAGTCATGTCCATTGGTGAAGGGTTGCATCATCTTCAATGTGATTGGATGCAAGAATTCATCCTTATCATTAATGGATAGGCACCTTTTTGTGGCTTCATTGTCCCCAAAAGTTGTCTTTTCATTTGACAGTTTGTGGTGATTGGTGGAGGTTGATCGTCCTTATCCAGCGCTTGGAAGTTGAGAAGAGTTATCCAAAACCGTCACAAGTCATGAGCATGACATGCATGTCATGATCATGAACATTGGTTGGTAACTTTCTGTTTGTGAAGAATGACAATTCGCGACCGCGATAGATAGTCACGGGTGTGATTTGCCCAATCACAAACAGGAATCATGATCGTGACATCTGCTTTTCTTCGTGATTCTTCTTTGCAGTTTTGCCGATCTTTGACAACTTCGATCCTAAGCCAATTCCTTGCATTCCACGCATCTTTTTGCACCTTTTTTATTGTTTTTGCATATAATTTCATCTTTGATCATTTTACTCCCATGATTCACCTAGTTTCTGCACTTGCATCAAAAGCAACTACATACCACGTGAAATCTTTTATATGAAGTACAAAATGACTCTAAACCATATCATTTTATGATTGAAAATATCAAGATAATAAGTGTAATTATACACTTATCATTTACTATTGCAGAATCGGATCAAGTCACAAAAAAGTGATGTTCCAAGTATCAGGGGATCATACGTCTTTCCTAAGAAGCCCATTTGATCATCTAGAGCTATCGAGTTCCATATCGGTCTAGAAAATTAAGCCTAAAGGTTCCCAAATGGGAAGCTAAGTTTAGGTCAACCTCTTGTGGCTTAATACTTTGAAATCTTATGAGGTCACACACTTTGGTCTTCATCAGACCAAGTAAAGAACCTATATAATAGGTCTGTGCTGAAAATATAAGTTTTCAAATTCGTTAGAAGAATTATAAATAGGTTGGACCAATTAATAATTAAAGAAAATAAAGAGGAAATAGGGAAAAATTACATAGAGCGGAGCAAGGGAATTTTTCCTATTACGATTGGGCCCCAAACGAACATGAGTTGTTCGAAGTGGGGCCTATGCGGCTAGCCCGTGAAATGAAATGCTCATGGGCCACTAGCGCATGGGCTTGCAATGTAATCCCACTAGCACGGGCCGTAAGCATGGGCTTAATACTGCAAGGAAAGCCCGCAAGGTCTTACCTTCCGGAACCCACGCGGGTTAGCCAGTGGGTTACCATAACCCTCGTGGCTAACCTGATTTGGGTCCCATCCCACCTAGTAATTAAGGGGGATTCTAACACTCCCCCTTTTCCCTATATATAGACCTTCATCTCTTCTGTATTTGACACACACAATTCTCTTCAGCTCAATTTTTCTCTCTGAGTTCGACATCTCTCTCTTCCTTTACTATGCGAGATCCTCCACAAGTTTCTTCAAATAATTGAAGAATTCATTTTGAAGGCCCTTCTAAATGAGCCTTCTTGGCTTATTTTGGGTTAGTTTTCGAGTGGTCTAGCAACTGCTATATACTAAAGGGTTTTTCCTCTACGAGCTTTTGGTCGGTGAAGATCTGTGTGGATCAATCATAGAGGCTCTCCTAGTTTGGAAGCTCGTGTTATCGAAGTTCTACTGAATTGCTCTAAGGGAACACTATCACCAAGAGAGAGAAAGCACGCATCAATTGGTAATGCTCTAAACTTAGATGCTAGGTTTCTTTTATAAGCTTTATAAACCTAAAAGCATCTATATAACATTTTAACCTAGATTATATCAATCATGACATTCTTAGGAGATCATTAGGTTAATTTTAATTTTTGAAATTTGGACTTGCAACGTTTGAATTTTCAATTATTATCTTGATTAACCAGCAGTTGATGTGTTCCCTAAGGCGACGCGACCTCGTGCTTCTTTATGATTAACGAATACCGTTGGGGGTATATCATGATGTTTTCGGGTTTATCCGTGATGTCATGGTGCTTTCTGTTGCTCTAAAATGTTAAACTACTAATAGAATGAGTGTGTGCGTAAATTAGTATCTGCACAAAAGAATATGGTTTATGCGATATACATGGTGTGAGATGTTGATTTGTTTCATTATGTAATGGATGGAAAAGCGATTAACACATAGTATGTAGCATGAATGCAAATATAAAATTCTTCCAACCATACGCCTCTTGGGAATGAAGGGTTCGGCTTCTAAATCTAAGCTTTGGTCATCTTGACACCACGAGGGTACCAAGGAGTTAACCTGTACGATGCACATAGAGACATTTTGGTATACCTAGGGGAAGTTACTATGGCAATGCTATATGAGTTCGATTGCAAGGGTTGTTGATGTAGAATGTTCTTGTTGCACTACTATATACTCCAAGCCTCTCCCCAAATAGGTGCGAACGAGGGACGTATATGCGATATGGAAATAAGCGATCCACACACTAGGTATCCTCGATCCCCATGAGGTCACAAGTGATACTATAATGGCTTCATGGCGAAAATATGGCTCCCTAATCTTAATGGCTAATCCGTATAATTCATAGATATGCTTTTGTTCGGAATATTTTAAAGGTGAAAAAAACTCATTTAACGACTTTTCAATACTCATCAAAATCTTTTTAAACTTTTAAGTTTGAAAAAGAAAATGATCCCCAGCAGAGTCGCCACTATGGGCGGACGTTGTTTTTGGACCCTTGTGGTCGCTACAAGGTGCCAGCCCCGTGAGATGGGGTGTGGGATTTTTATGAAAACATGAAATGAGAAAGAAAAGTTTCAAAAGACTTGGGGACTAAACCTCTCACCTACGTTGTTACGAAGTCACCACCCGGACCAGCTCTTCCTGGAAATTTGGTACAGCCTAGATCAGTTAAGCGTAAATTGCATTGTAGTACAGAGATTTGGGTTTGGATGAGTTATCTACTTCATCATTATTTGAGTTTTAATTACGAGCTAACAAACACCTTTAAGACATTTCGATTTATTTTCTAGTCATTTTCGCTTTATATTGGAATTAGACATACACAGGTGGAAAGTGATAAATAAAGTAGTGAAAAATCAAAGAAATCGATAAATAAAGAAAATACAGGGCTTCTAACCTAAAGGGGGTAGGGAAAATAATATTACAAACCAGGGGTAATATACAAATGATCTTAAATACAAATGATCTACAAATACATTTTATTTACAATTGCGATACCCGAAGGAAAATTAAAACCCTAACATACATCTAACCTAGACTACCTACATCCACAAAGTTTAGCATGAGATATATATCACAACATCATGGCACAGTTAGTTAACCAAACAAGATGCGATTAGTCACGCAAATAAGTTAGATTAGGGTGAATTTCATGCTAATGGTTTTGAAAATGAGGAATTCAGGTTCCCCGCGTACTTTTATAGGAAAAAAATTTATTTTAGACTCGATTTACCAAATTTATTGTTTAAGATTTAATCATGGCATAAATGTGGTCGGTTATCGGGGAAAAATGGATTTCTCATCGTGTGGGGCCTAAAATAGTAATATAGAGCGGGAAAGTAAATAGACTAGGCTGAAACTACAGAAACGACAAAAAATAAAACACAAATCATGCCAGAGTCTCCAAAAACTAAGAACCTTACCCCTCTAAGGTGAACATGCAAGTTTTGGAGCCTGAATAACCGAAGAATGAGACCCCAAAGTCTTTTTGCAGTCGATTTGGTAAAAAAAGGTAGAAAAGAAGGTTTTTTAGTGAAAGTAATAGGAAACCCGATATTTAGATTTTCAGTTTCTAACCCAAACCCGAAAGGAAGAGGGAGTTTCGGAGAATAAGCATCGGAAAACGAAAGTGTGAGAGTTTCATTTTTTTCCCAAAATGTCCCGAAGGTCACTCTCCAGAATTTTCTCTCTCAAGAAGAATTTCCCAAAAAGTTAAGCTCTTTTTTTTCAAAAATCTAATTTTTTGGTTTATATAAGGGTAGGTAAAATATGTAAATATCTGAGAAATGAGGGGTATTTTTGAGATAAAAAATATAAGAGAAAGGGCAAAAAAGGGTAAAAAAATTGGATTGGGGAGTCTGAGCAGACAACATGAAATGGGATGGGCTGAGAGCGCATGAATGAGAGGTGCAATCCACCGAGGTGTGTTTGTTGAAAGTAAAATTACCTGGTCGGGGACTCGGAAGGTATAAATGAGAAAGTGAAAACGTTTTTAGATTTGTCAAACTTGAATTTGTCGTCTCTTAGTGTAGAGTCGCCACCTGGATTAGCTCTTTCCAGGAATTAATGTCCTGTGAGGTTTAACGTCCAGGGGATGGTCCACTAAGACACAGAGATTCGGGTTCAGGATAAGTTGCTTACTTCTTATTGGATCACATTATATTACATCTGCAGAAAATCGTATTTCTTAATTGTGTATATTCGTACCTATATCGTTTTCGATTTTATAATGTATGATTCACACATATTTGGAAAGTGATAAATCCATACATAAAGTGAAAAATAAATGCAAAAAAGTAAAGATTAAAATTATAAAACCTCGAAGGATGCAACCGCCCGCCTAATCAATTAATTACACTTCCCAAAAAATATAATTGAAATTGCGAAACCCGAAGGAAAAATTAAATCCTAAACATACATTTAATCCCAATCTACCTACATCCACAAAGGTTAGCACAGGGTATAACACAACATTTGCACATATGTTCGATTTGATTTTGACGAGGCTCGTGTGGCCTAGTTGAAAAATTGGCGTTTAAAAATTCTTATTTAAGAATAAAAAGGTTCATTTTAATTAACACGTTGGTTGCTCATTTTAATTAGTGAGAATGCTCGCATGGTAAAAATGTGAGGACTGTTATCCGTGAATAATTTTTATATTCTCTTCGTAGGGGTATTCTAACAGGAATCACCGATAATTAAAAGAAGCAGAAAAGAATAAACAAAAATATTACATTAATATTTACAAAATAAAAGAAAACATAATTATTCTTGGGTCAACATGCGGAATTAAATAAAACATAAAAAGCATGAGACAAAGCAATTCTCGGAACTTAGAGACTTACCCTTTCATTGCGAATCTATATCGTAAAATCCGCTTGATTTTTTTAGAGTGCTCATCATTTTGTTTTTGTTTAATTGGTGTGAAATTATGTTATTTTAATCCTAAAAATATTCAGACTCGGACTCTAAATTTGTTTTAGGTCCGAGAATATCTGAGGATTTTTGAGAAAAAAAGATGGAGAAAAATTGGTTTCAAAATAATAAGTTCAGAATACAAATATGTTTTGGATCGAAATATAATCAAAGAATTTCTAAGAAAGATGTAAGAAAATCATAATTATTTTATCAAGAAAAATAAATTTCTTCGTCGATAAAAAAGAAAAATATTTTTGGAATTTCATCGAGGAGAAAAGAATTTTTTTCGGTCCCCCAATCCAAAAATAGGCCCCTCTATTTATAAGGGGAATTCAAAAGAATTCCTCCTATAAAGGGGAAATTCTGGCGAGCCCAGCTACTAGGCTTGCCAAAAGATCCACTTTATTTATTTTTTAAATATTTAAATATTATATATATATTTATATATTTTTATTTATGTATATACAAATTTATTTTCTCTTTATATTTCTTAAAATACATATAAAAACAAAACAAAATGATTTAATTAAATTATGTTGGACCCTTAAACATTTATTTATATCCTTTAAAAATATTTTAAGCCTTTAAATTTTCATTTTGAGACCTTTAAATATTTTCTTATGGTACTAAACATTTATTCAGGGCCCAAAATAATGTTTTTTTAACGAGAAGAGCTCTTGTTTGAAGATCATCAAATGGTTGAAGACTGTGTGATTGAAGGATAAAAATCTCGAAAAGCCGTCATCATCGAACGTGCGAGCTGGTACAAAATCTCGTGCTCATAGCTGCCCTCGTGTGATCATTGCTAGTTGTATAACTAGTATGATCACACGAAATGGAGTAGAGGGATTGTGTATATACCTGACCGGTGCGGTTGGTGACTTCTTTATCCCTGATCGGTGATGATGTGGGCCTCCCTTTCTTGCATCATGTCCTCGCGGGATTGCCTTTTTCCTTCTTCAGAATCCCTTGGTGTTTGATGCCCCTTGTGGGCGGGTAGACCGTTCCTTTTGTGGTGTCCCTTTAATAGTCGACAACCATTTCTTTCTTCGATTATGGTCCTTATGTGCTCCTTATGAGTTAACCTTTGATTTATCGTTTGGAATTACTAGAGTAGGGTGCTTGAATCCATTTCAAAGGTGACCCTTTGTGTAGGGATATCCAACTGTTTCTTTATTCGATTGGTGGATGAGACTATTTCTTTCTTTAGTCATCGAAATAACTATTTCCTTCTTCGGTTGTATTTTGGATTTTCTTAGTACGATGTTGATTTGTTTCCTGTGATAAATCAGAGAATAAGTGTAATGTTAGTACGTTTTATGATGAATGTTTTATTTATTTGATTGAGTTTATGCGAAGCAAAAATTTTTACCCCTTCAATCAAAAATTAAAACATGATGAACAAATGAGTTTAATGGAAATTCGAGGATGTCAAAAATACCACTCCGTTGTTTTAGGAGGCTTTTTCAATGTTTCTTAAATTGGTCCTAAGTAGGCTTGAATTGGCTTTAGGCTTGAGTGAGCCATCTTCCTTCTTAATGTTTGTAGGTTCCTTCAAGTGGAGGTTGAGTTTCTTGTTTACTAAGAGGGTATTTCCCCAATCTAGCTTCGTCTTTACCTGTGATGCGTATGTTTGATGATTTTATGCATGAACAATATTTATCATATGATGTATGTTTAAATGTTGTAGGTGTTGTGGACTTCATTCATTGAAGAGCCTTCTCTTTGTTGGTGCATCGGTGCCCCTAGGATTTGTCTCATTAGGGATTCCATGGATGACTCCTTCAAAGTGACTGCCATGGGTTTGTTGAATTAGATTCAAGTTCAAAGCTTAGATCTGGTTTGAGCCCAAACAATGTTGGTGATGCTCACTTTGACAGTTTGGAAACCTCTTACCTTATCAGAAGATATTCATCCTAAATGATGATCTATGTCATTCTAGGGATGATAGATTTGATATTTACTTGGTTCTAATTTTTTCATAGACCACCCTTATAGGTTTTCAATCTATTGAACCTTGTCTTAATTTTTGCCTCGATCACCCTTTTAGGTTTTCAATCCAACAAACTCATTATTTTTTCATTTTTTGGATGTTTACTTGCGACATTCTACCATTGGCATGTAAGAAATCAAGATAAGCATATGCATAAAGATTCAACAAAAATGATCATTCATTGATGAACTTAACATGGGTATAAATGTTTCAAATGATTTAACTCCCTCCATAGATTAGCCCTTTCAGGTTTTCTAACCAATAAGGTTCTTTCGATGTCCTAAGCTTTTCTTGAGCCACCCTTTTCGGGTTTTCAACTCAGCAGACTATTGTTTTTCATTTTTGAAAAGAGGCCCTAATTTTTGCCTAACTAACTGAATGTTAGTTGATAGGCTAATTAAAAAACTATTTTTTTATTGGTACTGCTTTTTACCTATTTATTTCTTTCACCTATGCGTGATAGTAATTGTGCCAGTCTTGGTTGATTTGATTGATAAATTGATTATCGTCCATGTCCACGACTTTAGTTGTTATCCCATTCAGCATTTTTTATCGATTGGTTGGTGCTCATGCTACTTTGCTAGCTTGAGATACATTCAATAATGAGTATTGGTGTTTGATCATCAATGAATTCAATTGTTCTTCGATGATAGATGATATGTCAGGGATCATATCCGATAGCTTGATTACATCAAGGGTAAACATTTTATGTTCAATGATATTCCTTCAATGGAGTAGCGATTACCCCACAAATGGTGGTGAGCCATGCGATGTAGTTGTCGATGTTCTCAACAGTCTGACCCCTTCTTTATGTCTTTGACATTGCACTGGTTGTTTGGCCCTTTAGGGGAGCTTCAATTTCCTTTGGTCATTTTGACTTTTGCTTGATTGCCCCATGAATAGTGGTGAGCCGTGCGATGTAGTTGTTAACATTCTCAACGGTCTGACCCCTTCTTTGTGTCTTTGACATCGTGCCGGTTGTTTGACTATTTTGGGGGTACTGACTTCAATTTGCTTTGTTGAAATTTTAACCTTATCAATCATTTTGACTCTTACTTAATTAACTTAACAATTGGTGGATGTTTCGTGCTCGAAGATCTCTTTGTCGATCTTATGTCTTTATAGGTTAAGGTAAATGCTACCACATGTTGTCTAAGCACGTGTGTTTGTTTCTCACTCTCCTTTAAGAGTCAAATCATTTGAACTTGTATGGGATCCATTTATACCCAAATTAATATCATGGTATGATGTGTCACACTTGCCAAACAATATTATGTATATGTTTATGAGAATGCAAGATGTCAATAAATAAAATATCAACCAAGCAAACAAAGTTTAATTTATTTAGAAAAAAGTTCAAAAGCCTCATAGGCAAAGTTGCTACAAGTTAATTTATTACATAATCTCGCAGTCATCTTCTCGAATTAGTGCCCTTTGTTCATGGATTCAAAGTGCTCCATCCTATCCACCTTTTCAAACACTTCTTGATAACTTGAAAAGATATCCAACCCAAACTTGTTTCTGTATGATGGTAGTGCGCTGTGTTGAAGCTCCGGTAGAGTTAAGCGTGCATGAAGCCTGACTTGTGTAGCCATCCAATGTCCATAGTAAGATTTGAAGCTCTTACCCTGCTCTTGCCTTATAGCCTCCATATGTTGCATTGTTGTTTCCATTTGAGTGTTGAAACCATAATTCCCTATAATTGCTTGAGTAAGATTATTCCAATCAATAGCTACATCTAGCAGAAGGTGATTATACCATTCATTGACCAAGTGGCCCAAGGTGATGACGAAGAGCTGAACCACCATCCGTTCACTAACCCTTAATGCCCTCATCACTATTTGGTAATGTGCTAGGTGGGCACACGGGTTTTCAGAGCCTGCATACTTTTCAAACTACGGCATCACAGAGTTTGGTGGCAAGCTATCTTCATCCCTAATCGTCAGCTGCGCAGGGTATGTGTTCATTAGATGACTACCATAAGTGGCCAAGAACTGTTGCCACAATTCTTCCATGCCTGGTTGTTGGAGGATGGCATTTCCAATGCTTGGATAAATGCCATACTGCCCCTGGGGAAATGTTGTGAAATTGGGCAATTAAGGGGTAGCCTAGAATTGTGAGGTAAATGGTGTGCTCCAATTAGTAATAGATTGTTGGGACACTCCTTGATTAAAAGGTCCTAGTGTGAACATTGGTTGACTAGGATGACTTTTTCCCATCCTGAAGTGGTATAAGGTAGTAGGAGCTTGGTGCACCATATGTGAGGTGAAAGGTCACCCTATTCAAGGCTGACTAGTTGGACCACTTTTATTAAGGATGACCTCCGAGTTAGACACTACATTTTGAACCCTACTGATGTGTTGGTGAATAAGCGATGCTAGTTGTTTGCTATTTGCAAAGGCATTCAAGGCAGCTGCAATCTTAGCTCTCATCGATGACTAATGTGTCTATTGAGAGTTTTGTCTCATGAGAGAGGGGAGATCCTCCTTTACGACTCCATCTTATAGATTGGCCATGCTATCAAGATTCAAAGTTGATGTTGAATTGAATCTAAATTTAAATCCGAGTCCTCACTTGAGTCAGTCTATGGGACCCCCTCCAAATTAGCCACAATCGGAGAGATGCGAACCAAGCAGTGAGTAGGCTTTTTCTGAGCTAAGATACACAAGCAGAAGATCATTACATGCATTTAAGATTCGTGACATGATTCATTATGCGGAAAATGCGTGAGGTGTTTAATGTTATGGCTGCATTCACAAGGGTTTAGCATGCCATAATGTGAGATAAATAATGTGTTTGTCAATCTATTTGAAATAAATCGGTTTAGATAAAATGAAAACAGGTAAAAATGAAAATCCAACCCCTTGGGATGGATTTTAGGTTTGTATGATGTCCTTGTGACATCATAACGTGAATGGTGTACATGAGGTGACCAAATTACCGTATGGTGATAGGTCAATAATTTGAGATTTCGTACTATAACCAGATATCATGGAATGAGGATGTCAAAATTATTTCGGGTAAGCAGTGTGACATACCTTGATGAAATTGAATAAAATTTAAATAACATGAAAATAACCACCTTATGTAGATATTGAATGATTTGATTAATTTGCCTAATTAGGGCAGAGTTTCGGATGCTAGTGTGGTCATCACTTTTGCGGGTACTTGATGATGCATGAATCATTGCCCCTTGTGGGTGAATGGTTCGGGTATTAAACTTATACCCTTGAAGATTTGGTAAGGTAGGACTTCTGAAATAAGGTCGCCCCTTATGGGCTTAGGTTCGGATGTTAGCAGGGACATCACATGATGTAGGAAAAATGATTTGGATAGGTATTTACCCCGTTTGGGACATGTGATATGTGTGATTACCCTGTGTGCGCTATGAGTTAAATGTCGAGTGGACATCACATAGGTAATGTGTGAGATATATTATTACCTCGTGTGGGTTAAGTGTCAGATATCAAGTGGACATTACACAAATTGGGGTGAATGATGCTTCATTATTCTAATTGATTCATGTTATCCTAGGGTGATACGATCTCGAGTGTCATAGGGCATGTGACATCGATTTGGTATCATGATAATGAGAAAATGCTATGTTAACATTATGAGTGTGTGCGTTCAAGTGTTTGCACTAAGATTTGTGGTTCGAAATAACTCTTGCGCGTAGGGTTTTTGGCAAGTCTCTATCCTAAGTTTGGTTCATCTTAGTACCACGGGGATTCTAAGGAGCGCACCTATAGGGAAATATAATGCATGATCATTTGTTGGGTAACACCCTAGGGAAAATGCCTATGGCTTATCTACATGTGGTTTGTGTTTGGTTTGTTGATGTAGAAGGTTCTTGTTACCCTAAGATGCACTCCAAGCCTCCCCAAATGGGTTCTAATGAGGGAGGTACATGCGTTTAGCAACAAGTGCTCCACCCGCTCAAGTACTATCTTTTCTTAGGGAGGTAGATTAATACAAGAGAAAGCTTTGCCATAATAGTGTACCTTACACTTACAAGCTAATTCCCATTATTGCAATGCGAAATTGTGAATGTCATAATTAAGAAAATACGGAATAATGTGATCAATAATTTTAGGCACTTATCCAAAATCTAAAACCTTTCAAAAAAATTTTAAGAAAAATCCCTAGTAGGGTCGCCACTATGAGTTGATAACATGGAATGCAATGGGCCGAGACCGCGTGAATGAGAGGCGCAGTCCATCGGGGTGCTTTTGTGAAAATAAAATATGGGGTCGGGGAATCGAAAGGTTAAAAGAGAAAGCGAAAAACATTTTAGATTAGTCAAAACCCAAATCCACCGTCTCTTAGTGTAGAGTCACCACCTAGATTAGCTCTTCCAATAATTAGAGTCATGTGAGGCTTAACTTCTAGGATATGACCCACTAAGACACAGAGATTCAGGTTCGGGATAAGTTGCAATTACTTCTTATTGGATCACATTATATTACATCTACAAAAAACCGTATTTCTTAATTATGCAAATTTGCACTTATGTCGTTTTCGAGTTATAATGCATGATTCACACATATTTGGAAAGTGATAAATCCATACATAAAGCAATAAATAAATACGAAAAAGTAAAGATTAAAATTACAAAACCTCGGGGGATGCAACCACTTTCCAAATCTATTACATTTCCTAAAAATGATTATTGAAATTGTAATACTCGAAGGAAAGTAAAATCCTAGGCATACATCTAATCCTAGTCTGCCTGCACCCACAAAGGTTAGCATAAGATATAGCATAATATTTGCTCATATGTTCGATTTAATTTTCAGAAGGCCCATGTGACCTTATTAAAATATCAATGTGACCTTATTAAAATATCAATGGTTAAAAATTCTTATTTTACAATAAATCAATTCATTTTATTAACAAATATTTTGCTTACTTTATTTAATGAAAATGATAGCATGGCAATAATGTGAGGTCTTTTATCCAGGTATAATTTTAATTCCCTTCGTAGGGGTAGTCTAACATGTATATTAGAGAAACTGCATAATTAAATAAATTAAAAAGAAGAGGAGGAAGAAAATTTACATGATACAATTAAATAAAATAAACAATTTAATTAAATAAAAGAAATATAAAAATAATTCCTAGGTCAATACGACGAATAAAACAGAGAATTCATGAGAAGAAGCAACTCTACAAACTCCGAGGCTTACCCTTTTGTTGCGAATCCATGTCGACGAATCCGCTTGATTTTTGGGAGTGCTCCTCGTTCATTTTGATTTAATTGGTGAAAATGTGTTATTTTAATCCTAAAAATATCCAGGCTCGAACTCTAAATTTGTTTTAGGTCCAAGAAAATATGAGGATTTTTGAGAAAAAGAAGGTGGAAAAATTGGTTTGAAAATAGTAAAGTTAGGAATC
>CATIWQ010198531.1:0-12508 GCA_949673415.1 Euphorbia schlechtendalii | reverse complement strand
TTCTTTTTTTGTATTTTTTTTAGTTAAATAATTTAAAACGTCCGAGGAGGATTCCCATTTGAAGATTGTCGGATGGTCGAAAATCGTGTGATTCGAGGATAAATTTCCCGAAAAGCCGTCATCATTGAACGCACGAGCTGGTACAAAATCTCATGCTCACAAATATGCACTAACATTAAATTTGAAATACCTAACACTCACAATAACCTTGGAACACATATTAGTTTAGTATAGGTATGTATAACATATAAACAACACAAAATCAAGAAAATTGTCATATTCTTCAATTTTTAATTTTATTTAATTATTTTGGATTTTGGGGATTTTTCACAATTGCTCCCCCACACTTAAGAACACAATGTCCTCATTGTGAGAGATTTTATTAAAATCTAAAACTAAACTAATCTAATCACACACAAATAAAATAAAATAAAAGAAAAAGAAATTGAACCCATTTTAATCATCCGAACTTGAATCTGGAGGACTCGGCGAGATATCCAAATTCTTCATTCTGAAGTGTGTATTCAACTTGCGATTCAATGAAATGTTAGATTTCGTTAGTTGACGAACATCTTGCTGTATGGAGGATATATCTAGGCATGCTTGATCGACATCTTTGATGAACTTTCCTCTCTAAGTATCATGTGTACTCCCGGAGGCTTATCTTGAGTCATTACTTCTGATTTGAACCTCTTCAATATCTTCACATATTAGTTTTCTTGAGAAGTAGATCCATTTGTTGGTCTTAGCTTTCTTACCCTTACCCCATATGGTAGAAATGTAAATCTTCCTTCGTCTTCTTTGACCAATCCTGCTCTCTTCATATGTACTCCTCCCATAAAGTTAAATTTCTCTCTTGGACTATATTGATATGGTAGTTGGTTCTTTGCACCCAAAATAATTCTATAAATCGTATTTTCACCTCCAACTCTAGCCTTTTTAAGTGTAGTAAGACTAGTGATGGATTCCAATATATACATCAGAAATTTTGGTCTTAAATGTGATACCACGCACTTTAATATAATCAATTCTTTCATCGACACTTTAGTAGTTTCGTGTCAGAAGAAAAGACTTTGAGAAATAAACTTATGAAGGTAAAGAAGACTGTTGCTTCGAATGTTTTTGTTGGACGAGTTTTTGACATTGTATCGATCAAATCCTGTCAACTCAGTCCAAACATTTGTTAAATCATAATTTTCTTCTTTTTCAATCTCTTCATAAGTTTATCCTAGACTAAACCACTTAATCAAATCCATTAAAGTAAACTTATACTCCTCCCCTCCATTCCTGAATTTCCTCTTCAAAAAGTTCCCATCCTCCATAATAGTAACAAAAAACTCGATGACCCATCCCTTGATAAACGAAAAAGCATATTCCCAAATTTCTCCTATCCAAATAGTGAAAAATACTCCTTTACTTTCGCATGAATACCAGCATCAATCACAAAAGTAGGATAACAGAAAAGTGTACCTTGGAAATCAAAGTTTTTGATCCTCAAGTATCTTTCAACTTCTTCTTCATGATAAATTGGAAAAGGGTATCCATACTTGTTTTGTTGGTTGACCAATTTGTTCTTCCCCTTAGTTGCTGCACATTTCTTGGGAGCCATGGAATTCAAGAAAGAAAGATTTTTGTTTGATTTGGAAAAACAGAGAAAACTTTTCTGTAAGAGATTGTATTTGTGTAAAAGAGTAATTGATTTGTGAAAATCACTTAGGAAAGTAGTTATATATATAGGAAATTGGGTATTTATGGTTGTTTTAATAGATATATACAATTATAACCATTAGAAATTAGAGCCTTTACAGGAATAATTGCTATAAACTCGCACCAATTGTGATCGCAAAAGACAGTCGCGATCATGACTTTCTCTATACAAAAATAGAAAGTTTTGACATCTAAAATCATGAGTGTGATTCAAGTCAGGGTCCGGATATGTTTAAAATCCAAAATTCATGTTCTTTTTTTATTTTAAAACCACACTAACTTAAAATACACACAAACAATGAAAATATACTACTATATAATATTATATATATATATAGGAAAAACATAAGAGATTTAGGGATCAATGGAGTTTTTCAACTCCTTGACTTCTTTAACTCTGAATTATCCATTTTTTGCTCTTACCAAATTAGTCTATTTCTAATTCAAAAGACGCCAAACTTTTTCCCCAACTACGCGTACTTGGCATGCACATGCTAGAAAGAAAACTCAACGAATAAGCAAGAAAAATATGTTAATAACAAAATATAAACACTTAAAACTAAAAAAAATAAAAATAAATAATTCTATTTTATATAAATATAATTGCCCATTCTCCGGCAATTTGATCTGTTAAACGCACTTGCTTTCCCCGGCAATGGTGCCAAAAACTTGATCTCAAGATTTTGAAGATACTCATTCCGATAGGCTTATATTCGGTAACGGTGCAAAAAACCTTGTTCCCCACTTTTCTACTGATAAGATAAAGTTCAAAATATGAACAGGTGTTGTCGATACTACTTATCAAATAGAAAAATGATGACCACTACAGGTATACAATTTCGGTGTAGTTTTAATAGATATCAATCCCATAGGTAAGGAATTCGGTTCTAAATACCAACTAGAGTTACGGAACAAACGAAATAAGATAATTTGTGCGGTTGGATGGTAGAATGATGAATAGACAGATGCATGAATAGAGAAAATGTAAACTATATAGATATTCCCTAAGAACAAGTATAGTAGAGAAAAACATGAAAAATCATCAAGAAGATTTCATACACTAGATAACTTTAACAAATACGGTTCTAGATGCCCAAATATTCAATAATTCATTGCAGAGTAACACATGAAATGACTTTTCTAGATCTAGGGTAAATGAATTATGACACTTATAAGAACCTGGACAACATTATTACTATGCTTAGTATGGGTCTCTCTCACATAGAAATGTTTAGCAAGTTACCATTCCAAAAATGTTGGCTCACTAAACAACATTATAATCACAGTTCCAGTGACTATACACAGTCTTGTTAACTCCGAAATCACTCTTAAAGTTAACTCGAAAGCATATAACTTGATTATTATAAATGACACAAGATTAAATACTCGTATTGACACATAGACATATCATAAATTTTGGAATAGAAAGTATGAGTAGAAAACTAAGTAAAGTTGTAACGTATGCAAGTGAAAGCTAAAGTTGATCAAACCGTATCCACTCTTTAATGGGAGCCGTAAATTCCCGCAATTCTTGCGCTACTTTGAATTTTGTCTAGACTCATACAAACATCTGCTAGGATGCTATTCTTTGTGAATATCGAATAAATGAATGTTGAAGAACGAAACTTTTATTGATAAATGCTTTGCAATTACACTCATACAACAATCACTTGAATTTGTGGAGAAATCTAGTGATCGAAATAAGAATCAAATCACTTATGCATTTTTCTCACTATAACTTTGAAAGTAGCTAAATCTATACTATTTTCACTCTCTAATGTGTACCACACATACTACTATTCATTGCCCACACTCCATACATGTCACACATGCATGTCACCAAATTGGTGTGATTTGAACCCTATTTATAGAGAGCGAAGGGTTGCATCTATCTAAATGAAGAGTCATGTCCATTTGTGAAGGGTTGCATCACTTCAATATGATTGGATGCAAGGCTTCATTCTCATCTACAATTGAAAGGAACCTTTTCATGATTGGTTTCCAAAGGGTGTCTTTTCATCTAATAGCTGATGGTGGTTGATGGCGGTTGATCGTTCTTATCCGGTGGTTGGTAGTTGAGAAGGGTTGACTAATAACCATCACAAGTCGTGAGCACGATATATGTGTCGTGATTGTGCCTATTGGTTGGAAAGTTTCTGCTTGTGAAGAGTAATAAGTCAAGACCGCGAATGGGTGTCACGATCGTGAAATGTTTTTTTCTTCATGTTTCTTCTTTGTAACTTTTTCTATCTTTGACAGCTTCGATCCTGAGCCATTTCCTTATGTTCCACGCATTTTTTGGCACCTTTGCGTAAATCCATCTTTGATCATTTTCTCCCTAGATTCACCTAGTTTCTACATTTGCATAAAAACCAACTACATACCATGTGAAATCTTTTATATGAAGTATAAAATGACTCTAAACCATATCGTTTTATGATTGAAAATATCATGATAATAATTGTAATTATACACTTATCGCCAAGATAGGCTTAATCGCCACCACAATTAGGGGTAAAAGAAATAAATCGGAAAAAGAAGTACACAAAAAGAGAAAAATGTCAAAAGTTAGTCCGTAAGTTGGCACTTGGTTAGCTAGGCAAGAATTAGGACCTTTCTTTGTAAAAAAATACTAATAAAAGTCTGCTGAGTTGAAAACCCGTAAAGGGCAAGTCAGGCAAAAATTAGGGTACTGTTAGGAATAGAGGGACCACGAGTTAGAAGAGAGAAGGTAGATTTATTTATAAAGAAAAGGAGCGGACCCCACCTCTTCTATGTTCTCCAATAAAAGTCTCCTAACATGATAGAGTGGTGCACGGGACATCCGTGATATTTTTCTAACTTACTATTTCATCATGTTCTAATTTTTGATTGAAGGGGCAAAAATTTTTGCTTTGCCTTAACTCAATAATAATTTTTTTCTAATTTGTCACAAGAAGTAAATCAACATTCTATCAAAATTACCACTGCTCACCTTTGAAACGGATTCAGGAACCTCACCCTGGCAGTTCCAATAATATGGAAATCGACTAGAGGTCAACTAACATGGGGTACATAATGACCTCAATCGAAGGAAGAAACGCTTGTCTATCAAAATCACGCTGATGTAAGAAATGAATGAGTCAACCACATGGGACACAAATCGAGTATTGAAAGTCACCAACCACATCGGTCAGGTATTTTCTGGATCCCTCCACTCATTTTGTGTGGTCATACTAGCTATTTAACCAGCAACGATCACATGAGGGGAAGTTGTGAGCACGGGATTTTGTACCAGCTTGGGCGTTCGATGATGTTGGCTTTGTTTGACATGATGTATTCCCTAGAGGCAATTAGGGCAATATATCTTTATTAGCTATAATGTACAAATAGTTTTGAATTATTATTAATAATAATCAAGGCATCTTTGATACTTATTAGTGCTTTCTATTTATTGTATCTCGCTGGGATCATATATGTTTTAATATGTATATGCACATTAATGAAACAAAGTCCATGATAGATTAATAGCGTAAAAGTACAAGGACATAGTGGGAGCTATGTGGAGTGGGAACTGCACATACATGTTACTATGAATAGTCTAAATATCCATAGTCATAGTTTCGTTGAGACTGTACATCAATGAAGCGGATAGACTATCATGTGTAGGTTTACTACTTGGATTAGATCATAAGCAACCGATCTCATGAGCTGAAGGTGGTACCTTGATTTAACACATGAATGTATTCGGGTAATACATTGCAGACCGCTATAAGATAGACACTCGGAAATAACTATATCCATGTGTTGGTGTCATGTCTTATTGTAGTAGCAGTATGATTATCCTTAGACCTGAGATACCAGTTGTCTTATGTAGGAGTTGCTATACTTTGGGTCAAACTTACTCATACCCTGGTGATCAGGATGATATGGATGATTACGAGAATAACGATGATCACATGTTGGTAAGCTGTGTAGTCAAGATGGGATCCATCGCTCCTGATATAGTAATATAATGGATATGTACCTTAAGGTTTCTAATCGATCAAGATACAAAATGGTTGAGTGGTGTTCTTCGTGAATAAGTTTAATTCCAAGATAGATATGGCTATTACATGAGCCGATACTTAATCCGAGCTCAATAAACTAGATGGTACTTAACTTGATACAAGGAGTGTATTATACTGGTTACTACTGCAGAACCGGATCCAGTCATATGCACGTGACGCTCCAAGTATCGGGGGATCATACGCCTTTAGTAGAAAACCCATTTGACCATCTAGGGCTATCGGGTTCCATAATACTATGGAACATTGAGCCTAAAGGATCTCGGATGAGAAGCTAAGTTTAGGTTAACCTCTAGCGGCTCTATACTTTGGGATCCTATGAGGTCACACACTTTGGTTTTTTATCAGACCATGTAAAGAATCTATGGACTAGGTTTGTACCAAAAATACAAATTATGAAATCAGTGAGAAGAATTATTAATTGGTTTAACCATTAATAATTAAAAGGAATTATGAGAAAATGAGGAAAAGGTTGCTCGAAGCGAGCAAGAGAATTTTTCCTGTTACGAGTGGGCCCCAAACCTAACACATGTTATTCAAAGTGGGGCCTGTGCAGGTAGCCCGGGAGTCAACGGGCTCGTGAGGCGCTAGCGCACAAGGGCAGCCCGCGCGCTTTAGCGGGCTACAAAGCTTTTGGCAAGGCAGCGCTTTCACATAGCGTGGGCTGCGGGAAGGCTCGCAAGCCGTAGCTTGTGGTACAAGGGCTTGCCTTCTGGTAACCTTCAGGTACTTATACATGAGCGCTTGACTCGCTTAACATGGGATGGGATTTATCCCATCCCATGTAGAGTTTTAGGTGGAGTCTATCACTCCCTCTTTTCCCCTTTAAATAGGTTTCAAATCCTTTCATTATTCTTACGCACCAAAATAAGCTTAGAGCTCTCTAATATCTACTCTCCTCATCTTTTGTTGTGCGAGATCCTCCACAGATTTCTACAAACAAATTGAAGAGTTCCTTTAAAAGGCTCTAAGTTTAAGTGAGCTTTCGAGTTTGGTTTTTGGGTTGATTTTTGAGTAGTCTAGCAGCTGCTCTTTATCGACGGGCTCTACCTCATCAAGGTTTTGGTCGGTGAAGATCTGTGTGAATCAAGTTATAGAGACTCTCCCAGTTTGGAAGCTTGTGCTATCAAAATTGCTCAAAGGAAACACAGCTACCAAAAGAGAGATCAAGTACGCATCAATTAGTAATTCTTTAATCTTTAGATGCTAGGTTTCTTTTATATGTTTTATAAACCTAAACGCATCTATGGAACGTTTTAACTTAGGTTTTTTCAATCATGGCGTGCTTAAGAGATCCTTAGGTTAATTTTAAGTTTTAAAATTCCGCCTTGCAACATTTGCATGTTCAATTACTGTTTTGATTAACCAGCAGGCTTTTTGGGATTTAATCCTTCAATCACCCATTTTTCGATTATCCAGAGATCTTCAAATGGGAGTGTCTTTAATTTTATCTTAAGGACTTAAATTATTAATGATTTAGAAAATTAAACTTTAGTAAAATTTTTTTAATAAAAATATTTTTTACAATCAATTGAAATTAAAAAATTAAAAAAATATATAAAATAAAATAAATTGGGGAGGGTCAAAATTGGTCTCGCTAGAAGTGTGGCGAGATATCCTGGCCAGACGTCTGGCGAGGCTTGCTAAAAATTATAACGAGCCTCACCAGAGTTTTGACGAGGGGATCCCCCTTGTCAGAATTTACAATTTTAACCTCGATTTTTTGGGGTTAATTCCCCTATAAATATCGGAGGAATTATTAGTGTTCGAGACCAGCAATTTTTTAGCAGAAAAATACAACACTCTGATTTTTTACAATATTTTATTCCAAATTAAAAACACATTTTAATTCGATTTTTTTTATCAAACACCAAAAATCTAAAGATGACGAGGAACGTTCTTAAGGATCAAGCTAGTATATCGAAGTGGATTCGCTCTGTAAGGGTAAGCCTTTGAGTTCCTTGAGTTGCTTTATCTCGTGCCTTTTTTACGTTATATTTTATTCTACATGTTGACCTAGGAATAATTCTACTTTCTTTTATTATGTAAATATTAATATAATATTTTTATTTCTTCTTTTATGTTGAATATTCTTGTTAGAATACCCCGACGAACGGAATAAAAATTATTCCTGGATAATGGTCCTCACATTTTTGCCATGTGAGCATTTTAACTAATTAAAATGAGCAACCAATGTGTTAATAACAATGAACCCTTTTATTTCTAAATAAAAATTTTTAATTGCAGATTTTTCAACCAGGCCACACTAGCCTCGTCAAAATCAAATTGAACATATGTGCAAATGTTTGGTTATACCTTGTGGTAACGTTTCAAAATTTATTTTTTTGGGATCCCAATGTTATTTATTTTTCCTTCTGGTATCCCAATGTAAATTATATTTTTTTGGGAATTGTAATTAATAGATTAGGCTAGCGGTTGCATCCCCCGAGGTTTTGTAATTTTAATCCTTACTTTTCCGCATTTATTTATCGCTTTATGTATGGATGTATTGCTTTCCAAATATGTGTAAATCATACATTATAAACTCAAAAAGGACATAATTATGAATATAAACAATTCAGAAATACAGTTTTCTATAGATGTAATTTAATATGATACAATAAAAAGTAAGAAACTTATCCCGAACCCGAATCTCTGTATCTTAGTAAGCCGTCCCCCGAACGTTTAGCCTCACGAGACTTTAATTCCTCGAAGAGCTAATCCAGGTGGTGACTCTACACTAAGAGATGGCAGATTCGGTTTGACCAATCTGATAATGTTTTTGCTTTCTCTTTCAAACCTTCTAGATCCACGACCCAATACATCTTTATTTTCAACAAAAACACCCTTGTGGACCGCGCCTCTCATTCGCGCGCTCTCGGCCAATCACATTCCATGTCGTTCACTCATAACTAATATCACCGCATCTCCCTTATTTGTGGGGTTGGAGCAATTGTCCCATTCCGCTTGCTGTCTATTATTGACCCACACTCCACAAGTCTTTCTCCTGCAGCTTTAGCTTTAGTAGAGAATTTGGTTCTTGTTCGTAAGGTTTCGACTCTAATAACTCCTAGGATTTTTTATTTAATAATGAATAAAAAAACCTTATCTCCCACTTTCCTACCAATAAGATATAAGTTCAAAATACAAATAGGTGTTGTCAGGACCGCTTATCTAAATAGAAAAATGGTGACCATTGCAAGTATACAGTTACAATGTAGTTTTAAAAGATATGATCCCGTAGGGAAGGACTAGCCCTAAAGATCAACAAGAAAAAGGGAATAAAGAAAATAAAATATTTTTGGATTCTAGTTGGGAGGATTAGAATGAAGAACGGATAGATATACGTATAGAATCTCGAGATTATAAATATATAGATTTTTCCTATGAAATAAGTATAACAAAGAAAACTTGCAAGTTCAACAAAGTTATTACGTTCACTAGACTAATTTAACATAATCAGTTCTAGACACTCAAATGTTAAATGATTCACCACAGAGCAACACATGAAATGACTTTTCTAAATCTAGTGCAGACGAATTAAGATGATTGTATAAACCTGGACAACAATATTACTATGCTTATTACGGGTCGCTCTCACATAACCACATTTAGCAAGTTACCATCCCAGCAATGTTGGCTCACTAAACAGCATTAAAATCACAGATCCAGTGATTATACACAATCTCGTTAACCTCGAAACTAGTCTTAAAGTTAACTCAAAGGCATATAACTTGATTAATATAAAAGACTCAACACGAAATACGCATTATGACACATATACATATCATAAACTTCGAAATAGAAAGTATATGTAGAAAGCAAAGCAAAGTTGTAAGGTATGCAAGTGAAAGCTAAACTTGATCAAACCGTATCCACTCTTTAATGGGAGTCATCAATTCTAGCAATTCCTGCGTCTACTTTGAATTCAACCTCGGCCCGTACAGAACCTCTGCTAGGATGTTATTCTTTGTGAATATCGAACAAACAAATGTTGAAGAACGAAAAATTTTATTGATAAGTGATTTGCAAGTACACTTATACAACAATCGCTCGAATATGTAGAGAAATCTAGTGATCGAAACAAGGATTCGAATCATGTTTGACACTTTTCCACGGATAAGTTTAATAATTTGTTCGCAAGATTTGGCTATATATTAATGGCGCCAAAAACTTGTTCACGTAAAGTATAAGTTTTGTCAGTACCTCTTATAAAATAGAAAAATTATTATAACTGCTAGTATACAGTTGCGATGTAGTTTTAAAAGATATCGAGCCCATAAGGAAGGAACCAAGTCTAAAGATCAATAAGGAAGACAGAATAAAGAAAATAAAATAGATTTGATATTTTGGATAGTAGGGTTAGAATGAAGATTGAGTAAATATAGATATGAAAGATTAGAGAATCTAAATATATAGATTTTTCCTACAAAATAAGGATAGCAGAGAAAACATGCAAGTTCAATAAAGATGTTACGATTTACTAAACTAATCTGACGGACTCGGTTCAAAATATCCAAATGTTCAATTATTCGCTATAGAGAAACACATGAAATAACTTTTCTAAACATAGCGCAAACGAATTAAGACAATTATATAAACCTAGACAACATCAATACTATGCTTAGTAAGGGTCACTCTCACATAGCCACATTTAGCAAGTTACCATTCCAAAAATGTTGGCTCACTAAACAGCGTTATATCAGAGATCTAGTGATTATACATGATATTGTTAACCCCGAAACTACTCTTAAAATTAACTCCAACGCATATAACTTGATTAATATAAAAGACTTAACACGAAATACGCATTATGACACATAGACACATCATAAACTTTGAAATAGAAAGCAAAGAAAAGTTGTAAGGTATGTAAGTGAAAGCCAAACTTGATAAAACCATATCGACTATTTAATGGGAGTCATCACTTCCCGCAATTCCTGCGTCTACTTTGAATTCAGTCTCGGTCCGTATAGAACCTCCACTAGGATGCTATTCTTTGTGAATATCAATAAAACGAATGTTGAAGAACGAAAACTTTTATTGATAAGTGATTTGTAAGTACACTTATACAACAACGCTCGAGAATATAGAGAAATCTAGTGATCGAAACAAGGATTCGAAACACTTAAACATTTTCTCGCTAACACTTATGAACATAGCAAATTCACTATCTATACACACATTATATCTCTCTCATACACTCTATGTTTTCCCTCTGCTTTATTTGCATGAAATTGTAAGGTTTGGAGCCCTATTTATAGAGTTCAAAGGGTTGCGTCTATCCATATGAAAAGTTGTGTCCATTGGTGAATGATGGCATCACTTCATTATGATTGGTCGAGATGCTTTAATCTAATCCACAATGGATAGGTACCTTTTCATGATTGGTTGATTTCTAATAGGTGTCTATTCGTTGGTAGTTGATGGTGGTTAGTGGCAGTTGATCGTCCTTATTTGGCGGTTGGTAGTTAAGAAGATTAAACCATAAAACTGTCCAAGTCATGACCGTGAATCTTTGATTGGTAGATTTCTATTTTGAAGAAGATCAAGTCACGACCGTTAATTGCATTTTTCTTCAGAATTCTCCTTGTAACTTCACTGATCTTTGACAGCTTTGATCCTAATCCAAATCTTTAAGTTTCACGCATCTTTTTACACCTTTTTCACTCTTTTTTCATAGAATTCCACTTTAGATCATTTTACTCCCAAGATTTACATAGTCTCTGCATTTGCATAAAAAATAATTACATACCACGTGAATTCTTTTATATGAAGTATAAAAATGACTTAAACTATAGTGTTTAGTGTATAAAATTAATATGATAATAAGTGTAATTATACACTTATCATACCCCCACACTTAACTTTTTCCTTGTCCTCAAGGTAAATTCAATAGAAGTATTTAAATTGGTAAACAAGTTCATACCTCATTTGGTGAAAGACTATTTCAGTGAGTACCACATTCCACGTTGCAAAAGATTTCAAGTAAGAGTTTGAAATTTCCTACAAATTAGTAATGTGCAATTTATATAGTTTAGTTGTATCCTATTGCTCTTCATGGAGAGTCAAACGAATCGCATCTTCATATAAGAGTTATATGCATACTCGAATATTACCTTCTCTTAAGCATAGTATAAAGTATAAAGGACATAGAAAGCACTCTTTGATTAATTTCTCTCAAGGCATTTTCAGGTTACCTAGGATGCTAAAACACTCTTAGTGTTTGCATTTTATGCTCCATACCACTCTCCCCTTTTTTTAGTGGTTACATTTTATGCTCCAAACCACTCTCTCATTTTAGCATATGTTTTTGAAGTACTTTGTACTTTGCACCCATTTTTCGTGTTATGCTTTCTTTTCTTTTTTCACTCAATGAATGGTTGCAGTTTCTGCTTCGTACCATTCCTCACCTTTTGCATAACTCATTGGTTATCCTCTCTTTCTTTTGATTTATTTTTAATACCCACATCCTATATAGATCAATTTCAAAGTATTATGGCTATAGTTTCCTAACACTTTAAACACACTCAATACTTATAGGACTTATTTGAGATTTGCATATAAAACTCATAGTAAGAATACCATTAGATATTACTCCACTTAAATTGTCTGAAGCATTAAAATAAAACTATATAACTTATACTAATTCATGTTGCATCAAAATATATATCGAAACTTACTTGGAATGTTGCTCTCGAATGTTACTCACCACTCATCCTTACCAAATTGATAAATGTTGTGCACTAAAATCA
>CATIWQ010198521.1:0-13816 GCA_949673415.1 Euphorbia schlechtendalii | reverse complement strand
CTGGAAAATCTCTGTCGCCTCTTTCTTCTTGAGGGTGGTGGGCGTTTGACAATCCGCCCCTTCAGCAGGAAAGGGAGAAGATGACTCCTCAACCATAGCTTGGCGACGCGGAACAGAGCCCGAGCCGCCACCCACCACGTCCACCGCGCCGGCGGCCTGAAGGCCCGTCAAAGGCACCGTTGCGGGACGCATGTCGCGCTCCTCTGCAGGCTGACGGCGACCAGCGCGGTGAATCAAGGCACAGGATTCAGATTCAGTGGAAGACATCTTAGCAAGATAAAATCGAAGAACAAAATACTCACAGAAAACGCACTCCGATAGCAATCCGTGACAAAGGTCTAATGAAATCAGGAATAGCAAATTTTCAGAAGCAAAACGAACGGAAGATGCAGAAATACCCTAACCCCCAATTTATACAAGGCGTTACACGCAAACCGAAGAAACACGACTGTTCCCCATAAAAACCATCATTACTGCTGCAATAACAGTGAATGTGGAACACCGCGTCATTTCAACAGTCGCGATTTCGGTGAAAAGACACTTCGTACAGACCCTAAAGGGCTTACATTTGGGCTCGTTGGGGGGGGACTCCGGAAGATCCTCCGACGGTCTAGTCAGTGGTCCGAGTAAAGAGTGTTTTTTGTGAAGTTCTTTTATGATCACGTACCTTTTAGCAGTTGGAGATTTGCCATTTATAGGATCTGTGTGTGATGATGTCATGCGGGGCCCATCTGTGAGAGATACACGTGTGGCTCGCCGCTTGAAGGTCTTTTCCGCCGTCTGAGCATTAAATGATTTATCTCTGCCAGTTGGTAATGCATTTAATGCGGCAGAGGGGAGAGAAATGTCAGGGTAGTGGGTTGTAGAGGTGATGTCTCGGCGAAGTGGCGGTGGGTAGCGCCGAAGGTTATTTAATTTGGTTCTGTACCTCGGCGAGATGTCTCGCTGACATGGTCTCGGCGCGAAGTGGCGCCGAGGTGTTCATCAGTTTAGCCTACGTAGTTTTTGGATCTTCTAATAGGCTTGGGTCTTTAATGAGCCTTGATATCAGCTATTAATTTAACTAATTTCACGAAAAACCTTCATTAATCTATTCGCAAACCAACTTCTCTTTTCGCGAATGAAAATCATTTATTTCCAAAATTGTGTTCGCTTCTATTTCCCTACTCCGTTTTTTACATGTGTCCAAATTCCGTACATGCATTGATAAAAGAAGATTATTTAGGATTTATAAGAAGTGAAAGAAAGAAAAGAATACAACATGTTAAAAGAAGTACTAGTGAAATGGAGGTGGGAGTGGGAACAATTTTAAGAAGAAAAAATTTTAAATCTCTATTCCCAATGTACATCAAACACTATCTAATACAGATCTCTTAAAGTGCACGTACCTACCACTCCAAGAATCCATGTTCAATGATATTACTATTGTTTTAAGAAAACAATGTACCGTGGTCAAACATATATATGTTTTTATATGAGCTTAGATTTTCAAAGAAATTAAGAATGCAGTTTAGGCAAATAAAGACATGAAAGAAAAGGAGTTCCTCAATTGCCGTGCCATTTCTTTGTTGATGGAAAATGCAATATGTGCGTGTAAAAAAGCAGGCAGCAGCCTCATAAACCCGCCACGTATGTTTAGTTCTGTTGGCTTTTTTTCCTTTGACGTGTCACCCATTACCCACCTTTTACCTACTTAAGTACCAAAATTTGGAAAAAAAAAGTAGCCTGTTCCGTGTCTGTCACCCCCAATAAAAAATTATTATGTATCAATTTTTATTATATTTTAATAATTATTAATTTCTCTCTCCTACTTTTTTAATTAAAATATAATAAAAGTTGATACGTGGCAATTTTTTATTGAGAAGATAAATATGGGAATATTATTTGAGGACAGAGGATTTCTTTCTTCAAAATTTGCATGGTAACTGGTTTGGTATCTTTTGGACGAGGTTTGAAATTCCAACTTTGTTAATATAGGTACTACTTCTCATCAAACAAGTTATTTTTAATTTATAAACACTTCGTACAAGTGTTTCTCAAAGTTTTTATTTTAACTTAAAAGAGGTTTGTAATCCCACAAATAAAAGCTAGTTTTAGGAACTTTTAAAAAAGAGTTTTTTGATTTTTGTGGTTTTAATCAAGATAATTACTATGTTACTCTCTTTCATTATAAAATGGTTTTAAATAAACAAAAAGTACAAGTTTTTTTTTGTCATTTTATATATTTAACCATTTATATATATTACTTTTACCAAACACATTTACAAGAAAACTTTGAGAAACACTTATGTTTAAACACTTTATAAATTTAAAGTGATTTAAATCCAATAAACTGAAAAGCAAAACTTTTTAACACTCCCTAGAAGACTTACTCATAATAATCATGTCTCATCCTAACAATTTGAGACAAAATAATATAGAAATTAATAAAAGTGGATTTATAGATAAAAAAATATATTAAAACTTTTTTTTTTGCAAAAACTAGAAATTAAGTTCATGATTTCTCATACCATTAACAAATCACTTACCAACTTATCTATTATCAATTAATGTTTACTCTGATCATTTTAATTTCAACTACTAAAAATATATAAAAATATATTTTTGAACCCCATTCGACTATGAATCCTGGACGGTCACACCCGTTGCACACCCCTGGGCTAGCTCTGAGTCGGGTATAAATTCCGATGAACCGGATGGAGAAAAATTTGTACATATATCTAATACATATAAAAACAACGAATACACATTTCAATATGATTTTAGTCTGAATACAGGTCGCTTGAGTTGTCTTATTTTATCGTCACGTGTTAATCACGGTAATTTGAATTTTCAAGTATTTATTTTAATAATTACCTTTAATTAGAAATTAACACGTGACAAGCAGGTAAGTACTTTTACAAAATAAAAAAAAATATGGAAAATTTTCCAAAATTTAGAAAGACACAAAAGTGATAACAACTATAATATTAACAATATATTTAACCATAGAGACCGGTTAAAAATATGAAAGTATGTATTTGAGTCATTTTTGAATTTTCCACTCGAATTAACTAATATTCTACACTCAATGTAAAACCTTTAAATACCCCTTCTCTCCCCCATCCCATCCTCTCTCCCAAAATCTCTCTCGATTTCACCATTCTGTTTTTGTCACTCAGCCATCTCATCAAACACCTTCTGTTCTCACATTCTCTAACAAGTTATTTCCTCCGTTAACATTAATGCCGCTGCTCGTCTGCAGTACCGTCCCTGAAATGGACGCCTCTGATCAATCTATTCATCCACGCCATAATCTCCCTGCCTCACTCTTGTCTTCTTCTTTTCCTATTACTCTCAAGGTATGCCATTTTTTCTTCCGAGTTGACTCACTTTGACTCCTTTTTTTTCACTTTTTTTATAACCAAAAGTATCCCCAATTTGTGATGCAGTTCATCGACATATCCTACAGGCTCAAGTTTGAAGAGAGGAGAAATTTCAGGCGAATCATTTCGCAAAAACAGAATAAATCTTCGATTCAAGAGCGTACGATTCTGAATGGGATCACCGGAATGGTTTCTCCGGGAGAAATCTTAGCTATTCTCGGTCCTTCTGGTAGCGGAAAATCAACGTTGTTAAACGCACTCGCCGGTAGGATTCAGGGCAATGGACTCGCCGGAACTATTTTAGCTAACAACAAAAAACTCAACAAACAAACGCTAAAACGCACCGGTTTTGTATCTCAAGACGATATCCTTTATCCACATCTCACCGTCCGCGAAACTCTCGTCTTCTGCTCTTTACTCCGATTACCTAAATCCTTATCCAAACAAGAAAAAACATCCGTCGCTGAGTCGGTTATTAACGAGTTAGGACTGACGAAATGTGAGAATACAATAATCGGAAACAGTTTCGTGCGCGGAATTTCCGGCGGAGAACGAAAGCGAGTTAGCATAGCCCATGAAATGCTGATAAACCCTAGCTTGTTAATTTTGGATGAGCCGACGTCGGGATTGGACTCGACGGCGGCGCATCGGCTGGTCATGAGTTTGGGATCTTTGGCACAGAAAGGGAAAACGGTGATTACATCCATGCATCAGCCGTCAAGCCGAGTTTATCAGATGTTTGACTCGGTGCTGGTATTGAGTGAAGGAAGGTGTATATATTTTGGTAAAGGAAGTGAAGCAATGAGCTATTTTGAATCGGTTGGTTTCTCGCCGTCTTTCCCCATGAATCCTGCTGATTTTCTCCTTGATCTCGCTAACGGTACGCATTTCTTTTAATTGCTCTTTTTGTGGACGTTTTTGCTGAGTTTTGAGTGACCGAATTGAGTTGACTCGCTAATTTCGGTTGACTGTGCTATGATATCCTGTGTTTCGCCCGCTCCCTTCCCTTCCTTCACAGTTGACTTGACTTGACGGATTTCTATTTTTAGTTTTGATTGACGTGGATTTTGTAGAAGTTTGGAATATGTTAAATTTTGTAAATTTAGTTATTTTCTACTATAGAGAATTTTGACGTGTTTTCAAATTTTTACATAACGTCCACCTATGTGTTTTTCAAGTTTTGTTTTGATTTAATGTTTGAGATTTTATTTATGATCCGATAGCTCACATATTCAACTCTACATACCAGTGAAAAGAGGTGAATATTTTTCTGTGATTGCGAAAATTTTTGTTTTTTAAAAGTCTGCTTCTCCTTACAAAGTTGTTTAGCCAGAACAAAATTGAATCTATCTTTATACACGCACTGTTAACTTTTTGTTGGTATTACACATTGAATAAGTTAATAAGTGTTTTAAGGTGAAAAAAATTAAATGGAATCGATAGGGTGGACCATACGTATAGGATTATGGTCTGTCATTTATAGGAAGATCAAAATGGGGGGGTATGGTATGGACGAGTTATAGATTTGTCCATACTAGTTGGTTTTGAGGACATTAATATGGCAGAAAAATGAACAGCGAAGTAGAGCATAGCATAGTATAGCATGTACAAACTCGTGTCCCACTTGGGATCATTAAATAAGGTTTCCCTGCCTATACCATTAATTATGTCAGGAATTGGGACTTTGTTACATAGCTTTTTCTTTACCCAAACAATTAATGAGTTCAAACAATTAATTGAATTTGGAGTTCTGCCAGGAGGACATGGAAAGTCATGATGACATGTGCTTTTATTTAATTATTATACTTAAAAATACAAATGGACTAATTCTAATTTTTTTCACTAGTCATTTAGAGTTGTTATTTGCTAAAAATACGCATACATGATAGTATTAGTTAAGTTTTGTTTCGAGTTTAAATTGTTTTGGATAACCTGTAGCGAGCCGTGTGAGAGTTCTCAATTTTAAAAAACAAAAGTTGACACTTATTCATGACCTTAAGGCAAAAAAAGAAAAAAAAAAATTAGTCTTTCATTTGAAAAATTTACGTAAAATTGAGATATATTCAAACAGATATAAACTCGTTGTCTTTCAAATTTTTGTTGCGTCCGTTTTTCTCCTCTAATGTTTAGTTATTCACTTCTGTGATTGAGGTTTACTTTTCTAAGTTCTGGGCATAGAGTTTGATACATGGGACCCAATATACAAAATATGAGGATGAACTGTGACCCTTCCATCACATCCAATGATATAATACCTCTATCATATTTCAATGGTTAACAAATCACAATGAATTATATGAAATTAACTTTGCTGACTTTTATTGATTATTTATGAGAATAGATATTATCCATTCATGAAAACCCAATCAATATATTTTGATCAATGTGTTAAATTCCAATTTGCGTATTGTTGGGCATTTCCAACCTCGCTTCAAAATGTGGTTGAAGTAAAATTTGAAATTTTAATCTTGTTTTAATCCCACTTCGAATTTTAAAATTTTGATATTTGAGGTAATATTGTGGTAACTTCAAATTTTTTTAATAATATTTTATTTATTTTTAATTTTTTTTCTTTTAATTTAATTAGTTATTTATTTTTTGAAGTCAGGTAGAAAGGAATTAAATAATAATATTTTATTTTAAAGTAAAAATTTGAAATGAATGGTTGATGAAAAAATACTATAATAATTTCAAATTATATAATTTATAATGAAAATTGACCGTGTAAGTTTAAGGTTGAAGATGATTTTGTAAAATTTGCATGACCCTATGCAAACAAAAATATTTCAAATACTCTATAAATAGGAACTTTAGAATAGGCTTTTGAATTAATCATAATGGCATAGCAAGTCCTATTATTCCTATACCTGACCTAGCGTCATGAACCATTATTTATTTGAAGAAGCATAATTATTGGTGGGGCAGGTCCAAAAAACAAATTCTATACAAAAATAAATGCATGCAGCTGTAGTAGTGTAGGCAATTAAGTGCACTTTGACTAGATGGTTTCTATTGTTTTTAACCTTACTTTTTTAGGCTATGCGTATTCTAATTTTAATATAAAAATCCCAATAAATGATCATTCTACTTCTCGTTGGTTTGTTCTTTTAACACTATAATTAGTGCCAATGTGGATTAAGCAATGTATTTCATGACTTCATTGATCACGTTTGAAATCATATGACTTGTTTTTATATTATGTAACCACTTGAAAACTATTGATTATTGTTTCTTATGAATTTTTTCAAAAAGTATTAGACATGTTTTTATTGAAAAAAAATGCGGAAAAAAATTTTTTATTTGAAGTATAGAATGCCTGGTCCAATAAGCAATTCTGTTTAACAATGCATTTTGTGTTTCGAGTTAAATATGGATATATATCAACCAAAGAAAAAGGATTTCAATGTTGGTACAGTTTCGATTTGTGTGATTAATATAAAATAGATAAAGCTTAAGACACATTTAGGGCAAAAGTTTTGAGTGGAGAATCTCTACATTGTTATTGGACGAATTCGTGACAAATAGTCCCACTATTTCTTTATGTATAAAGTTACCCATATCTACACAAAAGCAATATAGTCTTTATCATAATATATGTGATTGAATTTTCTTTCTATTCTATCATTGATTTTTTAATCAATTTTATCGTTTTGTAAAAGTGAGTGTGAGTCTCATCCCTATCCAAACTTTTGCTAATACTATTTTTCTTGATATGGATTTACTTCTTAAAAATGACATTAATTATCTCCAATTTTTTTTGGCAATAAAAACACAGAAGCAAATGATGAATTATTATACCCTCCATCTTCATCCTAGCTTATTTATTTGATTTGACATGTCTATGAATTAGACAACGGGTCTCTTCCGTTGAGTCTTTAATAACATAGAAGGCACAGTCTGATGATTAGCCTCTTGATGTTTAGATTTTGGGCAATTATGTTAACCAATTAATTGAAAGGGTTGCTAAAACCTTGATCAACTTGTTAATTTTCACTAAATAGACCTTTTCTCTGAATTGGACAGGTCATTAGTGATGGTTGAATTGAATATTAACTAGTGCTCAATTTCTTTTATACTAACAGTGATTTTCCTGTTCATGCACATCTTTTCATGTCTCTCTACACTTTATAAGAAATCTGTTAGTGGCTAAAACAACCCATCATGCATAATCATACTTGGAAAATTATTTTATGATATTTAATCCAAATATTGACACCAAAGCTTATTCTTCTTCTTTATTTCCTGTATTTGGACAGCTTTTTTGAAAATCTTGAACTTGACATGTCCTCTAGTGACACGTGTTCGGTCACTAAATATTTTCCATTGCGCTAAATTTTGCAAAAGTGAAGTATGATTTTTCTCTAAAAGAACATTAAAATAATATAGGACATACATTAACATTTAACAATAGGAAAAGAAATGAAGTGGAGTTCTAAACCTATAATTAGAATGGCACCAGCAACATTAGTGGACTCCCACCTTACCACAAACACTGGTCAGCTTTCATTACATTACTTGTGCTAATTACTTACCACTAAACCTTTTTTCAATTAAATTAGTCACTTAATCTATGTGCGTGTCCTGCAAATTCTTTATTTGGTAGTATATAATATCACATGCAACAAGAATGTTGGGCTTTTATATATTTAATCATATTTTTGTTGCTTTGACATCCCATGGTATGTGCAATACACGTAGGATTTGGTAATTTTGAAGATATTTTATGAATGTAGGATCAGTTTGAGTTGCTCAGTTCACTGTTGTTTTTGCTTCTGACTAAAGTAATTCTGTCTTTCTGAGTAATTATCTTAGATAAATTATGCTGTGGGATTCTAGGAATAGTGTGTTGTATTCTTGATTATAGATTAATTATTATAATTAATGGGAATTTTTTGCCTATCTATATAAATCATATAAAGTTTTATTATTCCATGCTTCTATGTCCCATTGGAATCATATATATTTTGTCTCGGCCATGATGCATCAATAATACTTGCTTTTCTAATTTGTTAGCTGGAAAGCAAATATTTGCATAAATTCTAGCATCATATGTCAAAACAAATTCATTGTCCTAATATTGAAGGCATATGTGATTCTGTAGTTGATGCGTTTTTCACTTTTACCCGTTCCAGTATCTTAACTTAACCGAATTTGAATAATTCTAAATCGAATAAAAATTTGAAAATAAACTTTTGCATGTGTAACTGAAGCATTTTGTTCATTTAGTTTCTTAGCTGATACACAAAAATGTCACAAAATTAAGTTGTCCTACGTGATAAGAATTGAGACATGCAAATAATAGAGTAGCAGGAGGCTGCCCTTTCTAGTGACTAACTGAGAACTTTCAGGCTAATTTTAACTGCAAATTACTCTCAAGCCTATGAAAATAGAAAATTTCGTTGTTTTAAATCAATATGGCGTGACTTTACTTGCTTTAAGTTCTATTTGGCATATGATATATTGACAAATGGATTCTAACATAATTATAAATTAAATCCAGGGGTCTGCCATATGGACAGTGCAAGCGAAAGAGATAAGCCGAACGTAAAACAATCTCTCGCAGCTTCCTACAACAACTCGTTAGCCCCGAGAGTGAAATCCACTTGCATGGAGACAACAAAGATTCCTGCAAAAGACGGATCCTCCCTCAAAACTCATTCTTCCAAACCAACCAGATGCTGCAACGGCACGAGCCTGCCCATATGGTTCAACCAATTCAGCATCCTTCTCCAAAGAAGCCTCAAAGAACGAAAGCACGAGTCATTCAACACTCTCCGAGTCTTCCAAGTGATCACAGCTGCCTTACTCGCTGGCCTAATGTGGTGGCACTCCGACTACCGCGACATTCAGGACCGGTTAGGCCTCTTCTTCTTCATGTCGATCTTCTGGGGCGTCCTTCCTTCCTTCAACTCGGTCTTCGCCTTCCCCCAAGAACGGGCCATCTTCACGAAAGAAAGGGCTTCCGGAATGTACACGCTTTCGTCCTACTTCATGTCGCGTATAGTCGGAGATTTGCCGATGGAGCTCATTCTCCCCACCATTTTCCTCACCATGACGTACTGGATGGCGGGTTTGAAACCCGATTTGGTTTCATTTCTCTTGACTCTATCAGTCCTTCTCGGCTACGTCCTAGTCTCACAGGGCCTCGGCCTTGCCCTAGGAGCGGCGATCATGGATGCAAAACAAGCCTCGACAATCGTTACGGTGACGATGCTAGCATTTGTGTTAACGGGAGGATATTACGTTCATAAGGTGCCGTCTTGCATGGATTGGATTAAGTACGTTTCGAGTACATATTACAACTATAACCTTCTGATTAGCGTCCAATACGGGAAAGGGGAGGAGCTTTCGTCGTCGTTGGGGTGTTCGAGCATCAATGTGCGGGATAAAGCGAGTTGCAAGTTTCTAGAAGAGGATGTTGGGAAAATTAGCCCTGGGGTTTGTGCGTGCATTCTCGTGTTCATGTTTGTTGGGTATCGGGTACTGGCGTACCTCGCGTTGAGGCGCGTTAAAGCTTGAGAGAATTGTAAGGAAATGAGTGGAGTTTCTTGTAATAGGGTCTCTAACTGTAATTCTTGAAGTGAACAAAAAAAGCAATAAGTAGCTGAAATATATGGATTTTGATTGATGGTTGTTATAAGTGGGTGGTGATATGCAGCAAAATCAAATGTAAAAAGGAGTTCTTATTTAACTTTTGTTCAATGTTTGTTTGACACGTGTTTCTTAAAAATTGAAGAAGTGTATAAAGATGTCAGTTAGAAAAACTATTTTGGATGTGGATGCATTTTCAACATGAAAATAACATGATTGACAAAATGAACTTACTGCACCACTAGTCATGCTATATGTTTTATGGGCTTGGGAATGGGCCCAAAGCCTAAGTCTTGCAAGATAATTTTATTTTGGGCTTCCTCAATAAATGAGATTTGTTATATAAATAAGGACATGACCATAGCTTTTCTAAAATCCCTAATGTCGCGGAATTGAGTTATCGACCGCCAAGGGAAACAACTAAAGATAACAACATGCATGTGGTGATTTGTATGTTTTCTTGAAGTCAATACCAATGTGCTGATAGAACCATGTGGCAACAGGTCGAGTTTGATAAATCTTGTTGGACTTAGAATTTGATTTTGAAACCCAAACCTGTTTTCACTCAATTGTGGACATTGGACAGATAAGATAAACAGTGACGTTACCACAACTGTGAACAAGGTGTGACATCGGTTGACAAATTCTGACCAGTAACTTTTGCTTAATAAATGAAATTAATTCGATAAAATGAAAATGTCATATTTACAATTCAATTGAGCAAAATGAAATACTAATATATGGAGATCGAGTTTAGAAACTTTAAGCCTGGTGGGGTATTTCCGTGTTTGTTGATTCTTGTAAACATTGCCAAAAAAAAAAAAAAAAAAAACTCTATCTTCAATCTTCTTTCATTGTAACATATATTAGTTAGAATTGTTTTATTTTAAGATAGTTTTGAAGTAAATTTGAAAGGAATAATTTTTATTTAATTTTGTATGGATAGTAGTTTTGAGATAAATTATAAATATTTCCTACTATATAATTTGTTTTCAGACAAAATAAATATTTAATAATATTAATAATGATAATGATAATAATAACAATAATTGCTTCTTCATAATTTAAATTTTTTTAAATTTTGAAAATATAAAAAGATAAAAAAGAAAGAAGAAAAGAGAAGGTTTACTATATTAAAAGCGGCCTCCTCTACTTAATCAAATCCCAAATTAACTCTCTTCTTCTCTCTTCCCTATTCACCTCCTTTCAACTTCAATCCATCCCGGCAGCTTCAAGGAGTGGGGAACTACCTTGATGATATACTTTCTTACCATCGAACTTTGATGATCCACTTTACCGCCATCGAATATTTAAAGCACTTGTTTCCAAATATCGTTTGATGGATTTTTTCACGAATATTCAACTCAAACTTGCATTTCATGAATTGTGGTTCTTGCATTTAAACCATTATCACTTCTTGCGCTAGCATAATTTCTTTTCATTTCTCTCACAAACACATTGGGTGACCGATCTCACAAACCTTTAAGATCATTTAAACTTTGATCACCATTGTTGACTTTTTATTTACTCGAAGTCAAACTTTTAATTCATGAATTCATTGGGTGTACATTTTATTATGAAACTTAATGCCTTTTCATAGTCTTACAAATAACTAATAATAAAAATATCCGCAACATTCAAACTCAGTCTAATTTATCCTCATCTACTCTAACAAAATAAACCAAAAGATTTTATTTACAAATCTTGAAATAATATTTCAACAGTAATCTCTCATAAATATTGTGTTTTAATTGAAAAACAAATGTTGAGAAATGTTAAGAATGTAATCACAGGTACCCTGAATTTGTTCCAGTAGCGGAGCCAGCTTAATATAGTTCGGGGGTCGAGTTTTCAGCTTCATCATATAAACTAAAAATACAAATTAAAGTAGGATGTTTTTATGGTTATTTAGTTTTTTAAGAAGTTTTCAGCTTAATAATAATTTTTTATAAAGAAAATGCACAAAGTAACCGTTAGACTAAAACATTCATCACATGTTATGATAATAATTAAACTTCCCTATTATTGAAATTAGTTTTGTTTACCTAACTAATATTTTTTTCGTATATTTTGAGAATTATTTACATTGAGAAACTAGGAAAAAAACAACAAATTGATGGTTATTCTTTTGAAATGAAATTTAAAATAACAATAAAAATTGGATATTAGGATCAGTTAATGTATTTGAGGTTATACTAGTTTGCCTAATTTCAGCTTTTACTTGGTTGATATAATGTTCATTGAAACATCAAAACAAAAGCAATTTAAAATATAAAGTCCACGGCTTTGGGCTTTTTTGAGATCATTAAATATAAAAGAAACCCTATTTTATAATCCACCCTTTTGGGATTTCACTTTAATAAAATACCCTATTTAAAACTTTATTAATTAATTACCCATTTTTAATATTTATTTTAATAAATTACCCTTTATTTTATGATTAATGCCCCTTTATAGAGTTTTAATTTTATCAGTTTCTTCCTTTTTAATTAATTTTAATTATGACAGTTATCTAATTAGTGAGATTTTCCCTTATCAGAAAGATTTTCCTATTTTCAAATAACTGTTCATGTTTATCTACAAAAGTGAAACGATCTTCTTTGGATTCGTTACCTGTATTCCTATTTTCAAATAACTGTTCATGTTTCCTTCTCCGATTCTTTACTGTTTCGTCCATATCGATTCTGTGGTGTTGCTTCTGATTCGTCCCTGCTTTGGATCTGTGTTGTTGCTTCGTCACGTTCATCTGCTAATTAAAAACATTTTTGTTGCATTATCTCCTCTGTTTCGTCCACATTGAATCTATCGTGTTGCTTCTGATTCATCACTGCTTGGATCTGTGTTGTTGGTTTATCACGTTCATCTCCAAATTAAAAATGTTTTTGTTACATTATCTTCTCTATCTCATCTGTTTCGTCCATATTGATTCTGTTCAGTTGCTTCATATCGTTTTCGGATTCCACCCATATTTTATCCACAGATTCTGTCTCATAGTATTCCCTTTCTAATCTGCAATGGAGGAAATTGATATCCTTATTTATCACAATGGTTACTGGACTCCCGAGAAGGAATTCGTTGATTACAGTGATTACGAAATTGTTATCAATAAAAAACAACTTTCAGAGAATTGCAGTCCATTATTTTTGACAGTTTGATGTTAGATCCATCGAATGTCAATTTATTGATTCAATTTCAGCTTTGATCCAGATCAAATCCTATGAAAATTTTCGATGATATGTCATTGTGATTCTATTTACGGTCCCGATTTTGCACGGTTGATCCAATGGAGTATCCACTTTTTACAACTTTGACGATGAACGAACTTGTACAACCCGTGCATCCTCCTGGTGCGTTTTTATTTAAACAAAAGTTTCATTTAAATTTTCAGAAATAATTGAATGATTATAAGAATTCTATTGTATGGTTATCTCTTGGTTTGAATGGTTTTGCGGTTTATAATATGTATGGTTATATTCATAATATCAAAATGTGTTTGGTTTTAATTTTTCTAATTGATTAATTGGTTTTATGCATTCTGTTGTATGGTTATGTGTTGGTGTTGTATGGTTCTGCGCATTATAATGTGTATGGTTATGTTCATAATATCAAAATGTGTATGATTTTAACTTTTTGGGAAATAATTGAATGGTTTTATGCATTTTATTTGTATGGTTACGCTTTGGTTTGAATGGTTATGGGCTTTAGAATGTGTATAGTTATATTCATAAAATCAAAACATGTACGGTTATAATTTTACTGTTGTATGGTTATGTTTTGACTTGAATGGTTTTGCGCTTTATCATGTGTATGGTTTTGCTTTTTACGCCTAGGATGCTTATTTTTGTTGTTTCTTTTTTTTT
>CATIWQ010198514.1:0-19795 GCA_949673415.1 Euphorbia schlechtendalii | reverse complement strand
TAAGAGCATCATCTCATAAATTAATAAATCACATAAACTAAAAGTATTGGTCCAAAGACAAATTGACAAATCATTGTATCTGAACTAAAATACAATAATTTATATATGATTTTAATTCGGTTCGGTTCTCGGTTTATTCGGTTTTTTTTTTCAAAAACCGAGAACCGAACCGAAAACCAAATTATTCATATATGTGGACCAAGAACCGAACCAAATTAATTCGGTTCAGTTCGGTTCGGTCCGGTCCGGTCCGATTCGCCGGTTCGGTTCGGTTTTTTTGGTCTTTTGCTCTCCCCTACATAGATCTCGGCTAGTAGCAATTCTAAAACTCAAATTTCAACCTACATTTCACACATTAAGACCGTTCAAGCTTGACATAATAACTTAAAGACTAAAATTCATGGATTTAGCTTGATATTTATGTAACTACTGAAACCTAACTTGAAACCGATCTAATTAAAATATATTCAATTTTAGTTCACTCCAAATATATTTTGAACTTTTACTAAATGTATTTGAATGGTATAAATTTGGTAGTGTTGTATCATTTACTCACATTTTTTTTCATTCTATTTTATGTTTTTTATTAACAAAAGGTAAAGAACTAAAAACTTTTTAGTATACGAGATTGAGAGTGATGTCTGATAGCCATTGGTCTAAATTTGTGTTTCAAGTTAGATTTGAATTTTATTTTTTGAAAAATGTAATAAGATTTTAGATCAAAATGACACCTTGACCTAGTGAGAGGCTAGCAAGTGTCAAACTTTCACAAGAATTAAAAAGTTATTAAAATGATACAGAAAGTTGCAAAGAGCTGTTTTAAAGCTTTATTAGTTTACTTTTTTTATTTTTACGTCTTTTAGCTTTTTTAATTTTATTTGATTACGGGATTAACGTCAATAAAGATAACAAGATCATATGCAAAGTCAAATACTAATAAAGGTCACGAATTTAAAAAAAAACAATGAAAGAAGAAAAAGCTTGCAAATAAAATTACATTTGTGAGCAATTTTAAGTCATATAACTTTGAGTATGTGATTACGTGAGCATACAATATTTATAAGTATTTATTGTTTCACAGTTACATGCACCAGTCCGATTTATATTCTTTTAAAAAACGTTTATGCATTTATTATTTAATTTTTGTATTGAATATTACGATAGAGTAAATTTCTAGTTATATTGTATTAATATCATACTTACAAAAATCATTATATGGTAGAGGGTATGATTTTCGTACACCAGATAATAGTATTCAAATTATCAAGTAAACCGACAGTTTATGATGATTTGAACTATAGTTTTATATTTATTTTCGTTTCAAAATTTAAATTACATGCTTTCTAAAATTGAAAAATAAACAATGTCATTTGATTCTATTTTTGTAACAAAATATGAAATATTTTGTTTTTTTACATAAAAATAATTATATTATAACATGTCATCAAGATTCATAGCGTTGCATTGAAAATATATCCAAGATATACAGCCAGAATTGATAAACAAATTGGAAAAAATGTTGGCATGGAGTTTTTTTTTATATTATCGTAAACCAAAGTGTGTATATCATGTTTTTCTGTTTCAAGCTTTAAACGTTATAAAGAATATTAGAAATTGCAACAAATTGTAGTCTACTTAACATGCTCCATCAGAAAAAAACAAAACATTGTTAAAAATGCAAATTGGAGCCAAAAAAAATAAAAGAAAGTTGAACTAAACGGTGTTAGTTAGAGCAGCTCAATTTCCCCTCCTTTTTCCTTTGTCTGTCTGTCAAAACAGAACAATTGAACCATAATAAAAAAAATTCGTATTGACCACCAGGTCAGGCCAGACCACCATTAACACCACCTCCTTCCTCCCCTTCTTCTCACCTTCCTCCTCTCTTCTTCTCCTTTTTCTTCTCTTCTCTTTTCTCTATATATTCATACGTACCTGATTCATTGACTGTGTTTTTTATGAAATTATTTATATCTGATTCACATCTAATGAAGATTTGCCTTTAAGCCATTTTTTTTAAGCAATGGGTGCCTGCTTCTCCACCATCAAAGTCAGGGGTTCTTCCAGCAACAATACCACCACTGGCTTTGTTAATCGGAAGGAGGTCTCCGGCAATACTCAATCCGCCACCGTGACTGCCAGACCGCCGCCTACTAGAACCAGGACGACCACCGCAATTACGCATACCAATCTTAATCGTAATGATAATCAGAAGCTTAGGCAACAACAGCAAAAGGTCAAAGAGAAGCCGATTTCTAAGCATCACACTGGGTTGATCCCTTGTGGTAAACGCACGGATTTTGGATACGCTAAGGATTTTCATAGACGATATACTATCGGGAAATTGTTAGGGCATGGTCAATTTGGCTACACCTATGTTGCTACTGATAAGTCTATTGGAGATCGCGTTGCCGTCAAGAAAATTGATAAAAACAAGGTTTTCTCTTGCTCATATATGTTTCTCGCATAGTAGCTTTGCAGAATATTGTTTCTTCTTAGAATCGTATAAGTTTTTTTTAGGCTATATAATTTAACCATTTTTGGGAATCTGGTTTTTAGGGGTTTCCAGATTTCTTTATTTCATTGAAATGTGATTCACTTCAAATTTCGATTTGATTAGATGCTGTCTGGTAAATGGGGTATATGATGATTCTTAAATTTTTTTTTGCGTTTTATCATTAAATTACTGCTGCCTCTGGAATTCTACTTCTCCACTTTGGTTTTGTATATTGGATTTTAGTCATGAGGTTGCTGGTATTGTATTTCTCCTTATTGATGGCATATTTTGCTTGAGAATCAAGCTTCCACATAATTTTTTTAATGTTTATTTTTCTATTGAGGAATGTTGGCCAATTAAATGATTTCCGGTAGCTTATGGTATATGATGATAGTTGTGGCAGTATCGAAGGCTTTATCCGCTTATGAATAATTTTTTTATTGCCAAATTAAGCTGATTGACTTTAGAATAAGGGATACAGAGTTCTACTTGCTAGCATTTATGTAGATTAAAAAACTTAAGGCCATCATGCTGGTCAATGAAAGTTTGAATGTTTTGATCTGAGTTTCCTTGATTAAATGTCCTACTGATTTTATATTTGGATTTCACTAACCCCGTGTTTCTATGTTTGAGCTAGTATTTTAAAAGAATGCCTTCTTTGCTGCTCCTATGAATAAGAGGAGATGGAATTTTGATTGAATATGGATATGGTTTAACATATTTTTAGGCCTTTTTAACACTGTTGTCTTTTCATTATGCTTCTATAAATGCATAGTTAAGTTTCTTCAACAAGGAAAGTTATTTAATTTATTTTCCTTTGTTATAACTGGGAATTTTACAAGTTTCCTTTCAAGGGCTCTATTACTGACCGGTTACAATATTTGGTTCTAAACCTATCTGTGGTTTTGTTTAGCTAACTTGAAATGTTATAATTGCTATTACTTTCAATGAAGAAGAATAAGTTATTTGTATGTTTTCTCTTTTATCATATGTTAAAGGAATATTTTAAAGCTACTTACGGTTTTTTGTTCAGATGATTCTTCATATCGCTGTTGAGGATGTTAAACGAGAGGTCAAGATATTGCAGGAACTTACTGGCCATGAGAATGTGGTCCAATTTTATAATGCTTTTGAAGACGACTCTTATGTATATATAGTTATGGAGTAAGTCTCACAGCTACAGTTTTATTGTTTTTCTAACTGTTCAAGGATTGATTGTTTAGTAGTGTAGCGGCATGTCATGTAGACAGAACTTCTTTCCATGAAACATCTTTTGATGTGTTCTCATAATTTTAAATCTTACTCATTAACTCATTGTTCTTTTAACATTGTCTATCATTAGGTTATGTGAAGGTGGTGAACTGCTTGACAGAATATTGGCTAAGTAAGTTTGTTTCTGCAATTTCATTTCAGTTTTATAGTTGCTTCTCTCTACTTATGGTTCGAAGTTTTTTCAGAAAGAGTTCTTGTTTATATAACTCTCCTTAACTCTGGTTATTTTCTCTAATCAGAAAGGATAGCCGGTATACTGAGAAAGACGCAGCAGTAGTTGTAAGACAGATGCTCAAAGTTGCTGCTGAATGTCACTTACATGGTTTAGTGCACCGTGATATGAAACCTGAGGTATGATCTAAGTTTGTTTACCGTTGTAGCTAGCCTATGCTAGATATTTAATATACAGTGTAAAACTTCTTAATGATGTCTGCCTTCTTTTCCTTGTTTGTAGAATTTCCTGTTTAAGTCAAACAAGGAAGATTCGCCTTTGAAAGCCACAGATTTTGGCTTGTCAGACTTTATAAAGCCAGGTGAGTGAATATCTATCTTGTGCATGTTTTCATATTATTTGCCAAAATTTATGTGGTAGGCAATATACACCATTTTCCACTGGAGTCCTTTCTGTTATTAGAACTTTTAACCTATATCGTCAGAAACTGCAGGAGCAATAATATAATTTTCAATTTGATGCAGGGAAAAATTTTCAAGATATAGTAGGTAGTGCCTACTATGTAGCCCCTGAAGTATTAAAGCGGAGATCTGGGCCAGAATCAGATGTCTGGAGTATTGGCGTTATTACATATATTTTATTGTGTGGGAGACGACCGTTTTGGGACAAGACAGAAGACGGCATATTTAAGGAGGTACAGTACATTCTTAATATTAGATGCCTATTTTCTTCCATTTTGTTTTTCTTTTCATCCTGCCAGTCAGAATAGGAATAGAAAATTTCTTTAATTAATAGCGAGTGTATTTTTTTATTTTTCCATTGCAATATGGTGTAGCAAGGTTTTCAAAAAGAAGTTGTATTACTACCTACTTTGAAGGATGCTGTTAATAGGCAACCGATTTCCTGACAGATCTTTTTTCTAATTAACTATAAACCAATTTGCCTTTTGAAGTTAAATGTAGACTTTCCTTTTTTTATCCAATTTTCAAAATTTTTAGTAATTATATTTGTTCCCTGTTAAGTTACTGTATAGTCTTTATGAAGTGATAATTAAAAATCTCTGAAAGTTAATTTGTTTGACAACCTTTTTCTTTTTTCACTCAAAATACTAAATTCATTTATTTACAGGTTTTAAGGAATAAGCCTGATTTTCGCCGTAAACCGTGGCCATCCATAAGCAATAGTGCCAAAGATTTTATAAAGAAGTTACTGGTGAAGGATCCTCTGGTCAGACTAACTGCTGCTCAGGCATTATGTATGTTGTAAATGAACAATAATAATTATGGTGTGTTAAAATATAAACATGTTTTGTGCTAAAAGTGATTCATTTTGCAGCACATCCATGGGTCAGAGAAGGAGGGCTTGCCTCTGAAATACCGATTGACATTTCTGTACTCAATAATATGCGGCAATTTGTGAAGTATAGTCGTTTGAAACAACTTGCTCTAAGGGTAAACACTTATTTTTTTGCTGTTTTTGGAAAAATATCTATTTTCTTGTGAATTTGCTTTATAAAAATAAATGATGCCTTGTAGGCATTGGCTAGTACTCTTGATGAGGAGGAGCTGAAGAATCTCAAGGATCAATTTGATGCAATTGATGAAGATAAGAATGGTTCTATAAGCCTAGAAGAAATGAGACAGGTTTTTTCCTCTATAGAGTGATATTAGCTGTCATACATGTATTGCTTCAGTGCATTTACCCATATGAAAAGTGTATTTTGTATAAACCAGAATTGTCTTCATGCAGGCACTTGCTAAAGATCTTCCTTGGAAGTTGAAGGAATCCCGTGTCCTAGAGATTCTTCAAGCGGTAAGCAAGATCTTCCTTTCAATTTTCCATGACTTGCCCAGGACTTTCTACTTAGATGAATCAAGTGTGTAATACCACGTCAAATTTTTTATTTTCTTGGAACAAAGGTTGCATTTAAGAACTAGGAGTGGGTTTTTGCACCTGCTGTTTGACATTACAAGGGATTAGGTTAGCGTCATGCCCTTTAGAGTGCTCAATCAAACTACAAACTGTTCCTTTTCAATGATCTTTTGTAGGCTATGCTTTTGTGTGATCAGCAACTTGATAGCATCTAACAACTCTTTCTATTAATGTGGTGATGCAGCTTGATAGCAACACAGATGGGCTTGTTGATTTTTCGGAGTTTGTTGCGGCTGCTCTCCATGTGCATCAACTGGAGGAACACAATTCTGAGAAGTGGCAAACGCGTTCACAGGCTGCTTTTGATAAATTGGATATCGACAAAGATGGCTTTATAACACCAGAAGAACTAAGAATGGTCAGTATTACTTTGCACTACATAATTCAGAAGTTGATACATTGTTCATTTCTTGGCCAAATTGATAGACTTTTCTTTACATGGTCTTTCCTCGGTTCATAACAAAAAAAATGGCACTAATGGGTTATATTTTCGGTATTGGCTTGCAGCACACAGGCTTAAAAGGTTCCATAGACCCACTTTTGGAGGAGGCAGATATTGATAAAGACGGTAAAATCAGCCTTTCAGAATTTCGAAGACTCTTAAGAACTGCAAGTATCTCAAGAAACGCCCCAAGTCCATCGAATCAGCGATACTCTCGAAAGATGTAGAGTGGAAAACAGAGAATTAGAGCATGGAGTAAACAGAGAGTAAAAAGAAAGGGAGATCCTTTTCTCTTAGGGTGTGCTTCAAAGAAAAGCATACCTCCATCCGCATCCCTATTGTGAGCTGAAGTTTTCAACGGTGAGGGTATGAAAGGATGTAGTATATATTTTAAATGGGAGAGTTGGTGTTGGTTTTCTATTAAAAATTGATGGCTCTGAGTGTAGTGTTGATATTGTTGTACATTCTTTGGGTCTTGCGAATTGTAATGTCTGAGCCACTATTAATTACCAATGTTTTGTTGGTATTTCAGAAATCAGATGGCGGTCATAATTCTTTTTTACCTATTTTCTTTCTCAACAATGTACATTGATTACGAAATTTATGCATGACATTACCATTGCCACATTATAGTGTGTGATTAAGTGTTATTACTAAGGACAGTTGCTGATTATGGCGGAAATTATTGGTCTCCAATTATGCCTCAAGTGTCCAAAATGTAGAGAATCCGTGATCACGTGGGGTTAAGTCAATCTAACATAAAATCAATCGATTTGTGTTGAAACTTAATCTGTATCACTCATATTCCTTGATTAATTCTGATATGGGATAACCCAACATTTTCAACGTAAACCGAAATTACTTTATTAGTTGCAGTGAAGTTAATGATGATATGGTATATTAAGGTGGCATGGGGCGATGAAAAGCTATATAAAATTATCTGTACTCGTTATAAATTAACAAAAACTGTACTCGCAACTCAAGACACCTTTCAAGCTATCGAATTACCTGATTAAGGCTATTCTCTTGGACTACAATTCAATGAGGTTAAGTTCATCAATTGTAATTATAAATTTACACTAAAATAAATTCAACTAAATTCAAACGTCGAAGAGAATGAGGCCCTGTGTACTTAGTTTAGAATCATAGTAATCAAATCAGATCATATGCAAATGTGATGAAAATGGAGAATGTAAAACTTGAAACCCAATTTAAGTGAATTATTTCATCAAAGCACTTCTGAACAGATTTTTCAGTCACATTATCTAGCAGTCAACAGTTCTCTAGCCAGATGGTATTTTTCATAGTCAGCAACTGTAAGTGCAGAATGAACTCAATCCTTCTGAGCCGGATCAAGGTTCTGAAAAGGTTGCCAAAGAGAGCAAGTACGACACAGCTCAACTTGCTTCACTCTCTCTGGATTCATAGGACAACTATGTAGTTTGAACCAAACTTCACTGTTTAACAACTTGCTACCAAACTGGGAATTTGTTACAAGTGATCAGTTCCTCATGAATATATAACATGGTTACAGAAAAAGCTCCAACTATGGGCACTAAATCATGTTAGCTAGCATCATACATTTGAGTCTCAAAGCCTATGGACAAATGGAACCAACTGGTCATCAAATGCTAGGCCTCGGGACATCCCCCACGCTACTGGAAGGGCTCTCCTGTACACAGTGAGAAGTATACCTGTTTGAGGAGCTACCACATGTAATATCTTTTTCCTTCCTCTGCATAGAATGCTTTTCTCAATCAGTTTCACATCTTTGACGAGTTAAGTAAGTTTGGAAAGAAGTATTACTAATCCATAACCAACCTGTTGAGCTGATGATCCAGGCATTTTCAGTTCAAGTTCTGTCGCAACGTCATTGGAATCGTGACATTTTTCTGAACTGCTTCCTCTTCGTTGATCTGCTGACTCGCTTATGGAGTCCTGCTTACTAGAAATATGCGAAGAAGAAGCATATTGAACAGGTTGAAGTTCGTTTGGAGGATTAGCGGGGGCTGCATATGGGATAAAAGTTGAACATGGTCCAGGAATTGCACCAGGTGCCTGATTTCCGAAAAAGGGAAATGGCTGCATTGATGGATGCATTGAAATTGCGCCATGTGGAACTGGTACGGGAACTGGATATGAATAGGCGGGACCCATAACAACAGAAGGATCAACAGCTCCCCATGGAAACATAACCCGCACCCTTTGCTGATATTGAACATTCAAATTCTCAATATCAGATTTTAAAGATGCTTTTTCTTCCCTAAGCTCGTTCTTTTCCTGCATTAACTGTAGTTCGAACCAAATTATTTATTGTATAATGATAGCGTCAATTGCACAGCCATCAGAGTTCAAACATGAAAACAAAATTACCTCACGAGATTCTTCTGAGAGTGCGGCATACTCAGCTTTTAGTCGGTTGACTTCAGCTGTCAAATCCTTCAGCACTTGAATTGTGTCAACCAAAATGGTTGCCTTGTCATTTTTGGGTCGATCAGGTTCTGTATAAAAGTGACAGCTGAATGTTAACCATTTGGCATACTCACAAATTTATAAAGATGCACACTTATGACCTACACCATACACATCCACCAACAACTGCTATAGGGTGGATTAATCTAACAGCAATACAGCATACTAATACAAGACTAATTAATGTACAGAACAAAACTTAACCCATAAAAAAAGACTGTCCATCCTTGAATTGAGCAAAAGAGTGAAACCTACTTACATGTGCCAGACAAATTACATGGCGAACAGGATGATTTTACATGGATGGTTAATAAAGGAAGTGCCTAATTTTATTTAAGGAAAGGTGTATCGTAAGATTCTTTCCTATTAGGTTAACAAGCAGGCATATGGAGGTTTTTAACTATGAATGATTGATTATCAGCAACACAGAGGCAAATGTAGAATAAAATATATCCAAAGCAGCGAAGTTACCCAAAGTTTTGCCCAGTTCAAGAAACTGCTCGTTTAACCGGTCTCTTCTCAATTTTTCACGGTCAGCCTTCTGAACTTTTCTAGCGGCAACTGGATCCTTCACTTCCACTTCCTGCCTCAGTCTGCAAATAAAAAATCATCAAAGAAAAAGGCTACGCTTCAACCACCAAATACTAACTCCAGGACAAATGAAAAAATTTCGGCAAATCACACGATCAGGCAATGATCTTATTAAGAAAATCGAGAAAAAATGACTCAACATATCAGCAAAACTAACAAGGGACGCAGATTCAATAGAAACAGAACAGGTGAAAAAGGAGTACCTGTTTTCAGGAATGAGATTGGAAGAAGCTAAATCAGAAGGTAAAGTTAGAGAGTGAGAAAAACCGTCTGTTGTCTTCCATTGATCCATTTGCAGAAAATTCGAATCAAAGATGAAGGGTAAAATAAGGAAATCAGAGATGGAGCGTAGGGTTTATAATGTAAGAATCGGTTAGAGAAAAGGGAGAAAGAAGAGGTAGGAAAGGCAAAGGAGAGGAGGGAACTTGTGGAATCCACGAGCCAAACATACAACCAATCTCATCACACTCTAATTATTGATAATATTAAAATATTCCAATTTGCTTTTCTTTGTTGGGAAACAAATCGACACCGCGTCTGCTACTACCATAAACTCGGTCATGGCCTGGGCTACCAAACTATTTTCGAAATCCAGCCCAGTTCCAGTTTTGCTCAATTGTTTTCTTAAATAGTGTTCAGTATATCATTCTTTTTTTAAGTTTTAAGCTTAAGGGATATAATTCTAATAACTGATTGATGTTATAAAATTTATTAAAGATGCATAAAAATAGTTATTATAAAAAAAAAAATTTAAACGCATGTCCAATTTGCTGTACTAATCTTGGCCTATGGAAAATTAATGAATTTTGAGTTCATTAAAAAAGATTCCAATTGTACTTGCTAGTTGCTATGTGTTTGAGAAATTGAAAAATTCATTTCAGTGTCAGTTGATGGATATCAAGCTAACACAAGAATATATTATATCGATTCATGTAAAAAGAATAGATTAGAAAACCAATCATAAAATCCATTAAAATGCATGAAAAAGAATTTGTTCACACCATACTAATTTTGCTTTGTAAAACCTCTATAAATTTATACCCTTCATATCAATAATTCCGACTTGAACCAGTTTAAAAATTATCAATTTTGATAAGATAATAACTTTTTGAAAATTCCTTTATAAATATATGCTCCAATGATATTATAAATTAATAATTCATTACAATTATATATATATATATATATATATATATATATATATATATATATATATATATATATATATATATATGTATGTATGTATGTATGTATGTATGTATTACAATTTTTAAGATTCGACTTTATTGTTGAATGTTATTTCTTAAAGTTTAAAGTGTACGGGAAATTATCTCATTTATATTCACATAATGTTTTCACTGTTTCATCTGTCATTGTTGCTTTTGTGACGCCTTTTAGATGAGAAGAGATTCTACGGTATGGTTTTTGCTTATTTTATATAATGCATGTTATCAGGATATCATGTTAAATAATGATCTAATACATTAAGACCCTTCTGAAGTTGGCTCAGAAAACCCGATGCTACCTTCAACTTTTAAAAAGATTAGTTACCCCCTTCAACTTGGTAAAAAGGACCAGTTACCCCCTTAACTTGGTAAAAATGCACCAATTAACCCCCTCAATGCCACGTGTCAGAATCTGGTTGGTTTGACTTTTCAAATATGTCATTTTTCTGATTTTTCTCTCTTTAATCAGAAGTTGACACGTTGCATTGAATGGGCAAACTGGTGCATTTTTACCGAGTTAAGGGGGGTAACTGGTCCTTTTTACCAAGTTGAGGGAGCTGACTGGGCCTTTTGAAAGTTGAGGGTGACATCGGGTTTTCAGAACTAACTTTAAGGTTATTGATGCATTTGGCCTTAAATAATTTTTATGAAATACAATAAATGAAATTAATTTTTATACAATGAATCTTGACATAATTAATAAATAATATTCATCAAATCAAGTATAATATGTAAAATAATATAATTCACTGTATTGTATTTAAGATCGAGAACACTTTATAAATTATTAATTATTAACTATCTAAATTAATAAAATTCTCAAATCCCATCCACTTTCGTTTTCTAGCTACCGAACTTGGCTCAAAATGACCAAATTGCCATTTTAATGTTCTGCTATCCAATATCCATCCACATAACATGACAAATGTCTACGTGAATTATTTGTTTGAAAAATATTTTAATTGAGTCCAGTAGCTGCAAAGCCCGAACGAACAGCTATGGATGCAACGGAAGGGAGAACAAATCCAAATGCAGCAGCTGCTGCATCAGTAAGATGGGGAATCCTTCGTCAAGCTCTTCTTGGTCGCCATTCCTCTCAAAATGCAGGTTCATTTTCTTCTTTATCTGACTCCAACAGTTTGCAATCTATATGCAGTTGATTGTAATTGTTAAACAATTCCGCAGATGATCGATCGAACTGACACTTTTCGCATATCGAGGATCTGAAAGATCCGAATTCAAGAAATGCTCGTATATGCTACACTTTGCCTGTTGACGGCTCGCCCAAACTTTTGCTTACGTGTGTTGATTCCTTTCCCTTTTTTCGGTACTATTTTTATCAACATTGTCGTACACCATACAAACTATGTTATTCTCTCGTTCCTTAATTATTTCCTTTGGTTGTTGGTGTAATTTCATTTGATGTGAATGGCCGATTACCTCTTATAGAATTGATTTTTTGTAGATCCGGAACTCATATTCAATATGTTGTTTACAAAAGTAGACTGTTGTTGATTTGAGCTTTGAGTCTTTGGCTTTAGAGTTCGCAGGAAATTTTCGCAGCCAGAAAATAAATGAAGGTGCTGATCTGAGTGACTTTGCGATCTCTAATAGATATAATATTGACAACACTGGGCTTTTTTGTAAGTTTCGCTGCTCATTTATCACGTTTACTTCTGTTTGGACTTCGAGTTGTATCCATATGGCACCTATTAGAAGTTTATGTCTAAGCTGTGCTTGTTTTGCATCTCTTTCAATGAAGTTTCAGCTTTTGTTTGGTTTCCTATGTAGGTTCTAACTTCTATGTCACTCCATTAAATGACAAGTAATAGCAGCGTTTTCATCATGTTCCTATGACACCGGTGCGGCATGTTTTCTTGTCATGAATCCTTCCTATAATTTTTTCTCTAGTAGTTACAAAACCAAATATAGAAGGATAAGGAATTAGAAAATGAAGAATTATGAATAAGATATGCAATTTTTATCGTTTTCATCTTAAGTAATTTTATTGACTTCTTAGTTTATCTTGAAAAAGTGTGGATTTAATTTGCTTGCTGAGCTTATTGCACATGCTGTGATATTTCTGAGAGTATTGAAGAAAGGAGCAATATATTTTTCCTGATTGGCATGTTCCAAAAGGACTGCGGGTGTAAAAATCTAAGTATATCTAACCATATCACGACAATACGCTACTCTTTATTTAATGGTTTTAAGATTAACAGGCAATTTCTTTTTTTTTTCTTTGGTTCTATCAATTGCAATTTAAGCAACATTGACACTTCTTATACATGCTAAAAGAAATATATCCCTTATTAGCCGATTAAATGGAATAATGGTCATCTCTAGGATTGATGGTTGGATGCAACGTGGTGCTTGACAAAATTAGCTTTATTGTTACAGAATATAGGAGTGGTTCTAGGAATAATTTAAGTTATTGCTTTTCAAATCTAGATACAATTAATTTTGTATAAATACCTGCATTCTCTTTGTGCAAATACACAATACAGTTTTCCCATATGTAGTCTAACATTTTTATAGTCTTATATGTTTTATATAGAAGTACAATAATTTCTCTTTCTGTTAATATAATTTCTCTTTAGTGAACTTATGTTGTTTTCTCGAGCTTCCCCAATATAGCTGCTGTTTTTTTAGCAAGAATCAGATTGTCTTTTCTAATGCTTATTGACTTTGAACCTTAGGTAATATGATAGCTTAATTTGATGGTCATGTATCTGACATTCTGACTAAACTATTCACCTTCAAATGGAAACCATGTTATAAGTTTTAACTCCAATGATAAACATAGTCAGTACGTCAGTCATTGGATATGTTTTGTTCTATCTAGCCACTGAACTTTGCAAGAATCAGTTCAAAATTTAAGGAAATCCGGACTAAGTTTGGTGCCCTGTTATGTCATCCTATTTTAGTTTTAATTCTGCAGTAGTTGCATTTTTTCAAGCTATAAAATACGGTATGTAAGGGCAATCGTTGTCCAAAACCATGGACTGTTCCCATTTTTTCAAACATGAGTTGGAAGGTCAACTGAAATATTGAATGGAGAAAATTTGAACAGATTTGTATGCTTAATTGTTTATCAGGTTGGTAGAATTATGTTGTTCTGGTTCTGTTTGCTGATTAAAATTAATGTTGTTATTCTTTCTATCAGTTTCTACAAAAGTTTAATCCATTTATAGGTACAGTCTATTCTTAGGGTTTATATCAACTTCTCGTTCAATTTTATAGGTCCAAAAGAGTTATTGAGCTTGGAGCAGCTATGGCTTAGCTAAATTAGTTATTGCTGCGACTACTGATGCATCGGAAGTCATAATTTCTGATGGAAATCTTCAAGTGGTTGATTCTATATTTTCAATGTGAAAATTATAGTGGTTAGTCATTAATGTGTGAAATGGTCAGTCTGCTAGCCCTGGATGCCGAAGGCGTCCTTGGGGTGATCTCGTAAATCCTTTGGGATGGAGACAATTTAATTGTTTTTATGAAAAAGAAAAGCTGGTCAGTGTTACTCATCAGTCATCACTGCTTATTCCCACACCACATAGATGGGCGCTAGGCAGTAGAATGTTATTAGGTGCAAATCTCTATTTTGGGCTGATTTGGTTTTATCAATACTAAGTTTAATTAGAATTAATGCGTACTTTTTTTGAAGAAGATTCAAGTTGTGGTTTTATTCTTTGAAAACACGGAGCTATTTGAAAAACTTAATGTTGATGTTGTTTAATTTATTATTCATTCTGACTTTCTGTACTCTTTAAAGGTTAAGTTATTTAGCTTAGGACTGAATTCTAGGCTTTTCTTTGGATCTGGTGATTTGAGAGCGATTTTGAGTGGTTTTGGAGTACGATGGTGCCATTTTCCTTATTTCTGTAATTTAATGTGAACAAGGCTCAATTGTCTTGCGTTTACTTAGTTATGTCTTAGATTATATGTAATGTTGTTAACATTCAGATTTTCAGCGTAACATAGAAGCTAACTCTGGAGTTTTGGTCATGCAAAAGCGAGTAGTACACTACATTCGGATGAGGAAGTCTTGAGTATCTCCAACTCTTTCGATGTCATTGTTGCAATGATTGGTAAGTCTGCTTGTTTTTACTTTCCAAGTCAGTACAATTGCATCATTTTGAACTTTTTGTTTAATAAAAAGTAAAAAGAATTATGCATATTGGATTGTTATATTTTGCACTTAATACTGGTGCCGAATTTTCTCCATTGATCTGTCAGATCTATCCCCCAAGAAGTTAGTGATAAAAGATCCAACTTTAAATGTAATCATGTAGACATGGTTTACCCTTTAGGTCTAATTATTTGCATATCCTTTTGGTTCCTATGTGGTTTAGAGTGCTTGTATGCTTGCAAATTGCATAGGAAAGTATGCATATACGATATATGACTTTCTGAGCTGAATTCTGTCTTTGTGGGCTGAACTTATCTTTCGGTTTTAGTAACATGATGCCATTATAACTGCAACTTTTTTAAGGATTTCCACGGTTGTCTTGCTTCTACGGTCAAATGGTTGCTGAGAAACGATGGGAACTCAGAGCAATATTCTTCAGTCCTAAGAGAGGAAATTCGTTGGATAAGCTTTTAGAGAAGACCGAAGAAAATGGCTTGTGTTTCTGTTTAATAGAGAACTATGATACAGTAATTTAGAAGCGGCATCTGCAGTTCGTGAACGGTGACAACTCATGGTCCAACTATGAAAACTATTGGTGAGAATTACATTATAAACTTTGGTTCTGCTTCATTAACAATCTGTACATATTTTATTGCATGGATATTTGTTTCCAGAGTAGGCCTCAATTTAGGGTTCTCCGTTTTCTTTTGCTATTGGTGGGGCCCCGTGTTCACTGGAATTGCTTTCCCACCACCTTTATGTGGTGCCTTCGCTTGGATTATATTGATTTACAATATAGTTTCTTTCTTTAACTTATCTATACAATGGGTCCATCAAGCTTTGGAAAGGAGATTCCTTATCTTCATATGAGCATCTAGTTTTGTACTTAGTTTAGATGTGGGCGTCCTTGAGTAAACAAAAACCCTCCACTCCACCTAGTAAGTGTTAGTATTTTAGTGTAATTGGATTTGTTCGAGTACGGTTACGATTAGGGGGGTCCGGGGGCAGCGTCCCCGGATGCGGGGTCCAAGGGGCGGCAACCCCTGGTGGAGTCCTGAACAAACGCATCATTTGAAAAATTCATCAAAAAAATGAATTTTTGAATCGAAACAGTGTGTCAATTGGACGCAACTGAAACCCGAAAAAGCATGTCCTTTAGACATGGTAGTTACTCGAAACAACATGTCTATTGACATTTTTAGTTATTCATTTCACCAAAAATGAAATTGGTCAGAACACAGAAAATTCGTTTGTGTTATTCACTGCAAACATCAAATTCTAGTTCTTGACATATTTTCTGATTTTGTTCGATTGAAAGTTTGGTGAACCGACCAAATAAATTTCAATCTTTGTTGGAATACGGGGAATTTCCTGGATAATTCTGAAATCACGAATAAGAATGAGATGGTTGAAAACAATCCCAAAAAGCTATTTGATGCTTTGTGGATCAAATTAACTTTATGTTTATTGGAGAATGGATGATTTTGTTATCTCTTTTTTTATTGGGTTTGATAATTGATATGCTTTGCTGATAAGAAAAACCAATGACTTGGCAAGAGTTATTGGCTATGCTGGAAGGGAAACTCTTTGCAGGTTTTTTAGGTAACAAACTAGTGCGCTTCTCTGTTTTTGTTGGTCTGCGGAGTGGGGGTCGCTGTATTTGCCAAGTAGCTTTTAAGTAATGCTTATTGGATAGTCTTGAACAAGAAACAATTTGGTGGCTAAATCCATGATTTTTTTGGGTATTGGAAGCTTCAAAGATGTGCTATTTAGTTAGCTTTGTAAAAGTGTTGGAGCCAGAAGATGCCGACTATAATCAGTTTGCTATCTATCTGATGAATTCTGGATCTCCATCTCATACTGCTCTATTATATGCATGTTAGATTGTTTTTTAGGTAAATCTGTATTGTTTAAACATTAGCATAAGTAGTTGATGCTTACTGTCCATCAATGAAAGTTGGGGACAGGAGAGTGGATCATGAAACTATCAAACTCAACTGATAGTATTAGTAAATGAAACCTATTATGAAAACACCGCCTAAAAGAAAAGATTTATCAAATGTGTAAGTCATAGACTTGAGCTAAATAATAAGTATCAGTAAATTTATCCTCTGCTCTCTTGTTTTATCACCTTTCGCTATTGTCCGTCTTTGATGCATCATTTGGTACAAAACAACTTTTTAGTAGTCATGCAATACAATCTTCTTTTATTTTGTAAAGTATGAGCTTAGCTTCTCTGATTACAAAGCTTGATTAGTTCTACCGCGACACGATTTGGTTAAATGTCAACTTTATCCTCTCATATATTCGAGAATTTCTTTTGTACACAGAGAGTGACTACTCCAGCATTAAGAGCACCTCAAGTCAGCTCGGAGTGTTCTTTCCACGGCCCCAAGGCTCCCAACCACCATGGATATTGTGTTATGTCATTTTGATAGTGTGTCTATTTGAAGTGGTGGGATCACTAATTTTGCTAGAAGTCTCATAATGGATCTGAAACCACAATTTTTACCATTACCTTTAAGTCGACCTCCAAATAATTTTTTGTTGTTTTCCAATTTTCAATAATGGCATTACATAATGTGATTTTATACAATTTTGGCCATGTCTATTAATTATTGTTTATCAGTACATTATGTCCTAAGTGACGTTGTTAGTGATACTCAATAATCAGACAGTAATAGTTAAATGATTAATTAGATAGAAATTATGTCTTTATTGTGGATGCATTTAAATCTTAATTAATAAGGTGTTCCATCAATCTCCTATTACTTGTTATAAAAAAATGATATAAATAAGCATTATTACAAATAAGAGCTTATATATAGTAGGAATGACTGGTTTTCAATTTAGTTGTTAGGCTGTCATGGGCGATAAAGGGCGATATACTCCCCTAATAACTTATTTATTGATTCAAATTAAATGTTCAAAACAGTTTAGGATTTAAATTTTATATTAATCTGTGTTTTCTGCGAGCATAAAATTTGAAGTTCACTTTAATTTATGATTTCAATTTAGATATCTAACTGAAAATAACCTCGTAAATTTCATTTATTCATGTATATTTCCAACATCTCAAATGATTCCTTTTGCTTTAGCTCAGAAGTCACCATAATAATGACATGATTTACATATTACTAATACGATGTGTGGATCATTAAAAAATGCAGGATTTGGGTAAGGGTTCATTTTACAAATATGTCAACTTCCATAATTGTTGGGTCATAATTTTATTGATTCCTCGTCTCTTGTTTTCTGAAATAATTACAAAAAATACTATACACTATATCGAGAAATTGATCCAAAAAATATAGGGACTATTAATAGCAGAAGTAACTACAACACGAGTAAAATTGAAAAAGACAAAGGATGAAAAGTAAAGGAGAAAAAGGCGATGCTGATATAGTTGAAGAAGAATAAGAAGAAAAATGTCCAGTAGCCAAACTTGCAAGGTATGAACTTGCCATATTAGCCTCTGCTTCTGCTCCATTTTCTGCTTCTTCATTTCCACTTTCCTTTGGCTTATCCGATGAATCCCTTTCTGGTTTTGGGCTGCACGTTTTTCATTTTTCCAATCCTTTTAATTCATTTTACTTCATTAATACATCAACATATCCTAGAATGAAAAAACTGCTAAAACGAAAATTGAACTAAACATTTGTCAAATTTGTATCGTACTGATATTCCGCACTTTTTTAGATTACACTTTTCAAATCATCTAATCTCCCACTCCCAATAAAATAATCCAAAATAAATTCAACGAAAAGAAAATAAAAGTATGTAATTAACAAAAACCGAGAAGTTGATGTTAAATGACTAGACAATGCACTTCAATTTAAAAAATGGACTGTAAAGAATACCTAGGCAAGTTTGGGCAAAAAGTAATTGTATAATCAGCGCCTGTACAAGTAAAAGTGCTCGATGCATCATCATACGCGTAGCTATACGATTTCGGACACGCGCTCTTAAACATCACTGAATACACCGACGGTTTACATGTCCCCGGTGAATTATACGCGCCGCTGCAACAATACTCCGGTTTGGCAAAAGCATCGCAAGCACTACGGCAAGCACCTCCCCCATCCACCTTCAGCTCCGCCGGGCACTTCCTGTTAAGGTCGGTGATGCACCCCGTCGCCGCGCACTCGCCGGACCCTCCATGAACTTCCACGAACATCGGCAAATTGTAGCCGTCGACAAGGCTCACGTCGTAGAAATCCGGCGTGCCGGTGCCAAGAGTAAATTCAGCTAAGGTAGCAGGCGGAGTTGCGGTGTTACCGTTGCATTCGAGCTGGGAGGAGCCGCAATCGGCGGTAGCACAGGAGCCATTACCGGAATTGTCGAAATTGCAGCCGGTACGGCCCCAGAACCGGCCGGACCAGCCGGTGGGGGCTTGAAAGGAGCGAGAGGCGGCTTTGGGTAGCTCAAAGCCGGTTGTTTCGAGTTTCGGAGTGCCGAGAATTCCGGGCCAGACTGAGAAATCACATTTGTTAACAAGCGTGAATTTGCCTCCAAAACTTCCTGCACAAAGTAATCAATGATTAAGCACTTTTAAAATACCCAATTAGCCCTAAAATCAGGATTACAAGCTAACTAGAAAGGAAAAAGATTCAACCTTTGAAGAAGATAAGGGAGCAAAGGGAAAATAGGACACACAATTTGGATGAATAAAAGAGTGAAGTAGAAGAAGCCATTATTTGATTTCAAGAACTGGGAATTATGGATAGGTTTGGTTAGTTGGGTAAATAGAGGGATGATCGGAAGTTATAATAAAAAATTATAGAATGCTAATGAGTGATTAGGCATTAACTGTAATAACTCTCCTGCAGAATGTAATGTTGTACAAAGATGGGAAGTGATGTCCGTCAATAATGGTCTTTCCGTTTGTTGAGTCTTCAAAGGTCCTACAAAACAAATCCTCGGCCGGAGTTGTTTCCGGCGAAGATCCTCCGACGATCTAGTCAGTGGTCAGAGTAAAGAGTGTTTTAGTGAAGTTCTTTTATGATCACATACCTTTTAGCAGTTGGAGATTTGCCATTTATAGGATCTGTGTGTGATGATGTCA
>CATIWQ010198512.1:0-15971 GCA_949673415.1 Euphorbia schlechtendalii | reverse complement strand
CCTTTTTCACTCTTTTTACATTAAATTCCATCTTTGATCATTTTACTCCCAAGATTCACCTAGTTTCTGCACTTGCATAAAAAATAACTACATACCACGTGAAATCTTTTATATGAAGTATAAAATGACTCTAAACCATATTGTTTTATAAGTAAAAATATCATGATAATAAGTGTAATTATACACTTATCACACCCCCACACTTAACTTTTGCCTTGTCCTCAAGGTAAACACAACAGAAGTGTATAAATTAATAATGCAAGTTCGTACCTCATTTGGTGAAAGACTATTGTAATGAGTACCACATTCCCACGTTGAATAAGATTCAAGTAAAGTGTTTGAAATTTCCCACAAATTAGTAATGTGCAATTTATATAGTTTAGTTGCATACCTTTGCTCTTAATGGAGGGTCAACCTAATTGCGTCTTTATATAAGCGTTATATACTTGCTCGAATATTTCCTTCTCTTAAGCATAGTATAAAGTATAAAGGACAAAGGGAGCATACTTTGAAAAGATTGATCTCAAGGAATTTTTAGGTAACCTAGGATGCAAAAACACTCTTAGTGGTTACATTTTATGCTCCATACCACTCTCCCCTTTTTTTAGTGGTTGCATTTTATGCTTCATACCACTTTCTCTCATTTTTTTTCTTTTTAGCATATGTTTTTGAATTACAGATTTTTACTTTGCACCCATTTTTCATGCTATGCTTTCTTTTCTTTTTTCACTCATTGAATGGTTGAAATTTATGCTCCATACCATTCCTCACCTTTTGCTTAACTCATTGGTTATCCTCTATTTCTTTTGATTTTTCTCTCTGAATACCCTCATCCTTTATTGATCACTTTCAAAGTATTATGGCTATAATGTCCCAACACTTTAAACACACTCAATACTTATAGGACGTATTCGAGAATAGCATATAAAACTCATACTAAGAACACTACTAGATATTACTCCACTCAAAACTTATCGGTAGCATTAAACTAATTCTATATAACTTATATTAATTCATATTGCATTGAAATATATATCGAATCTTACTTGGAATGTTGCTTTTTGAATGTTAGTAAAAACTCATCCTTGCCAAATGCTAAATGTTGTGCCAAAAGCACTCACACTCTCAACGTGCGCTCAAACTCGAAACAAAAATTTTGTTTGAAATATGCACTAACATCAAACTTGAAATACTTAACACTCATAATAACCTTGGAACATATGTTAGTGGAACATATGTTACCACTCAAAAAATGTTAGCTCACTAAACAGCTTTATAATCACAGATCTAGTGATTATACAGAATATTGTTAACTCCGAAACTACTCTTAAAGTTAACTCGAAAGCATATAACTTGATTAATATAAATGATGCACATAGACATATCATAAACTTTAAAATAGAAAGTATAAGGAGAAAACAAAGTAAAGTTGTAAGGTATGCAAGTGAAAGCTAAAGTTGATCAAACCGTATCCACTCTTTAATGGGAGTCGTCAATTCACGTAATTCCTGTATCTACTTTGAATTCGGTCTCGACTCGTATAGAATCTCCGCTAGGATGCTATTCTTTGTGATTATCAAATAAATGAATGTTGAAGAATAGAAACTTTTATTGATAAGTGCTTTGCAATTACACTCATACAATAATTGCTCGAATTTATGGAGAAATCTAGTGATCGAAATAAGAATCGAATAACTTATACATTTTTCTCACTAACACTTTAAATTAGTGAAATATATACAATTTTCACTTTCTATCATAAACGCACCCTACTATACATTGCCCACCATGCATGTCATGCTATGAAAATGGTTTGTTTTAAACCCTATTTATAGAGTGTGAAGGGTTGAGTCTATCCAAACCAAGAGTCGTGTCCATTGGCGAAGAGTTGCATCACTTCAATGTGATTAGATGCAAGGATTCATCTTTATCATCAATGGATAGGCACCTTTTTGTGCCTTCTCTGTCCCTAAGTGCCTTTTTGTTTGATAGTTGGTGGCGGTTGATCATTTTTATCTAGCGGTTGGTAGTTGAGAAGATTTGATAAAAAATCATCACAAGTCACGAGCGAGATATACATATAGTGATCGTGAACATTGGTTTATAACTTTCTACTTGTAAAGAATGACAAGTCACTACCACGAATGGGTGTCACGATCGTGATAAGTGCTTTTCTTCATAATTCTTCTTTGCAACTTTACCGATCTTTGACAACTTAGATCCTAAGCCAATTCCTTGTGTTCCACACATCTTTTTGCACCTTTTTCACTCTCTTTACACAGAATTCCATCTTTAATCATTTTACTCTCAAGATTCACCTAGTTTCTACACTTGCATAAAAAATAACTCATTTACTTTAAGGGGGCCTCTCCTACCTTGAAATCTCCATCGGTATTAAGCTCAAGCATACCTAAGGTACTTTTATGACTTAGTTGATTTCTAGTATGAGAATTAGATTTTGCATATGGTTTTATAGCCATGGTTTAAGTTGTTAGATTAAAACTTATAGATATAGGTGCAAGAACTTAAACATGAACATTGTTTGTTTTGCATGCTATGTGGAGTCTTGGCATAATTGAATGATTATGATGTACAAGTCTTGACCATGTTCCCTTATATTAATAATTCCAAATAGCTCGAAATTATTATTATCATAATCATATCCATCATATAAATACTAGACTAGGGTGAGACCAGCTGCACTAATAAAATCCCTACAACAATATTAAGACCGTAAATGGTCTTCCAGTCATAATTTGTAATACGGACCTTATTAATAGATGTAAGGACATGTATAACCTACTTTCCCTTAACATGTGTTTGGTCATGAGACTAGATGAGGTTAAAGCCTTAACCAAAATGGGATAGCTGTCCATGTCAATTAAGCTAATGTTGAATTGGAGACATATTTGAGAAGTCGTACGATAAGGTACGCACATCTAGAAACAGAGAATTCATATGGACAAGCAATTGCATGGAATGCAAATGGACGGGTTTCAACCATGATTGTTTGTTATGGCTTGACTTGCTAAAGCAGGGGTCATAATAGATGGGTTATAGATGCTACCTACTAAGGAAAATTGGTTGGAAAAGATTTCTAGAATTCAATAGAAGGGGCTATCTGAATGTCAATAAAATAGAAGGAATATATATTTAATTAAAGACCTTATATTAAATGCATGTACATATACTAATGTCTGAACAATTTCTATCTTATTTCTAGGTTGAACAATGAATCCAAACATGAACATTAACACTGATAAGCATCTGTTTGACAACAAAGTTTTTAGAGGAAATATTTTCATGAGTGGTTTGAGAATGTGACAAGGTTCTTGATGTGCTAGATAATTCGTATCCCGAACTCCTCGGAGAAGATCCTTTCATTTATTAAATAGATGACTATGTAAAGCATAAAAGGGACTGTGATTGTTTAAATAATTTCATGGTCAATGAGATGCTTCCAAAGTACAAGGATCTATGAAAAAACATGGACTTGGAGTCTATACTTGTGCAACTTGTGATGATAGATGAACCAGAAAGATTCATGCTATCTGCAAGTCTAAGGGTTGACACCTTAGTAGCTGAGTTTTCCATAACTCTTTATGATAATTCTAAATAGTTGAGGAAAATGGGAATTACTTATGATCAAGAGGCCTTGAAACAGATTGTATTGAAAGGTCTACCCAAAAGGTATGAAGGTTTCAAAACAAATTTCTATGGAAATAAAGATTACTGTAAATTTTTCAAGATGGTAGACTTGTTGGAACATTATGATATTCAGTTTAGAAATAAACTTGAAAACTACTTTTTGCTGAAGATCGAAAGATAAGAAAGTCATGGGCTTTCAAGGTCAAGAGAAGACTCATGAAACATGCAAAAATGAAACGCGAGTTAAGAGCTTAGCTTTCTGAACAAGTGAAGAAGAAGCCAACTGAGGCATCTACTTCAAGTATGTTAATGATAGAGAGTTTCTCTATAGTTCCTTATGAGTCTACATGGGTATTGGATACTGGTTGTGGTACTCATATCTGTACTTCTGTGAAGGGGTTGTGGAACAGTAGGAGGCTTGCAAAGAGGGAAATGAACCTAAAAGTTGGAAATGGAGCATGGGTTACTACAAAAGCTGTAGGGACATATATCTTTTGTTTTCCTAGTGGCCTTGTTTTAGTTTTGAACTAAAGCTATAATATTCCTGCTATCACTAAGAATATTATTTCTATTGCTCATTTAGCAACATATGGATTTGAGATTTTATTTTCAAATAATAATTATCAAATTTGACATGATAATATTCTTTATGCTTGTAGAATCTGAGTGGATGGCATCTATGTTCTAGATACTAAAACTAAAATTCTAAACATGAACATGTTAAGAAATCAAAGATAGATAATGTGAAATCTTCATACTTTTGGCATTATTGTCTAGGCCATATAAATGAGACTTGCATAACTAAGTTGCACAAATATGATGACTTGGGCCCAATGGAATGGGAATCTTATGGGGGCGTGCAAACCTTGTTTAAAGGGTATGATTTTTAAGAAACCTTTCAAAGGAAAGGGTCAGCATACCATGAGTACTTTGGAAATAATACATTCTGATATATGTGGTCTAATGAGTGTTAAGACACATGCAGGTTTCGTCTACTTCATAACATTTATCGATGATTACTCGTGATATGGTTATTTGTACCCAATGAGGTACAAGTCTAAAAGTTTTGAGAAATATAAAGAGTTCATAACCGAAGTAGAGAAATAATTTGGGAAAAGTATCGAGACCCTTCGATCTGATCGAGGTGGTGAATACTTAAGCCAAGAGTTTCAAGATTATCTAAGTGATAATGGTATTTTATCCTAATGGACACCTCCTTATACACCCCAACACAATGGAGTGTCAGAAAGGAGAAATCAAACACTACTTGATATGGTTCGATCCATGATGAGCCAAGAAGAACTCAGCTGATCCTTGTACGGTTATACACTTGAGTGTAGTTTATATTATAAACAAAGTTCCCTCAAAATTAGTTAATCAAACACCATACGAAATGTGGTATGGTAAGAAAACTAGCTCTTTCTCATTTGAGAGTTTAGGGATGTCCTGCTTTTGTAAAGATGACAAGTTTAGATAAGCTGGGTGCTAAGTCTTACAGGTGTCTATTTATAGATTACCCTAAGGAGACTACGAGTTGTAACTTTTATGATCCCAAGGAACAAAAGGTATTTATTTCTATGAATGCTTAGTTCCTTGAGAAGGAACACGTACTTATGAAACCTAGTGGGAGTAATCTTGAGTTGGGCACTCAAGAAGATCAAACAGTTAATTAACTAATTGTTGCTACACCTATTACACAAGAAAGTGTAAGCATAGAACTACCTATTATAACACTCACATTGCGTAGGTAAGGTCGGGCTCCTATCATTCCTGAGAGATACGGTTATTTCATCACTAATGATAAGCACATCTTCCTTATGGAAGATGATGAGCCCAAGACTTACAAAGAGTAGAATCTAACAAATGTTTTATAGCCATGAGGTTAGAGATGGACTCCATCTACTAAAATCAAGTTTGGAACTTGGTTGATGCTCCAAGTGGGATTAAGCCCATATGATGCAAATGGGTTTTCAAAAATAAAACTGACATGGATGGTAATGTGACTACCTATAAAGTAAGGCTTGTTGGAAAAGGTTATAGTCAAAAGGAATGCATTGGCTATGATGAAAGCTTTTCACCAGTAGCCATGCTGAAGTCTATCAGGATATTCCTTACCATCGTTACTCATAACGATTATGAGATCTCGCAGATGGATGTGAAAACCACGTTCCTCAAGGGGAACCTCGATTGGGATGCATATATGATACAACCTAAAGCTTTTACATCCTAGGATGGCTCGAAGGTATGCAAGTTGCAAAGGTCCATTTATGGACTTAAGAAAGCATCAAGGAATTTGAATATTAGGTTTGATGAGATAATTCAAGAAATTATTTTTGTGTCAAAAGCTGATGAGCCCTATGTATATAATAAGGCTAGTGGGAGTGAGATCATTTTCCTTGTATTATATGTCGATGACAAATTACTAATAAGAAATGATGTTCCTTTTCTTCAAATAGTTAAGTCATGGTTGTCAAAGAAGTTCTCCATGAAAGACCTTGGTGAAGTAACTTTTATACTTGGTATAAAGATCTACCATGATAAATCTAAAAGGCTGCTTGATCTTTCTCAAAGTATATACATAGATAAGGTTCTGGCTAGATTTAACCTTGAGCAGTCAAGAAAGGGTTATCTCCCAATGTCTCATGGGATTAAGATTTCTAAATCTGAGTATTCGAGAATACAAGAGGAGAGAATGTGCATGAATGAAATACCCTATGCTTAGGTGATAGGATCCATCATGTATGCTATGGTATGCACTCGGCCTGACATCTCACATGCATTGAGCGTTACGAGAAGATTTCAAACTGATCAAAGTGAGAAGCACTTGATGATTGTTAAAACTATCCTTAAGTACTTATGAAGGACAAAGAATATGTTATTGGTTTATGGAGAAATTGATCTCTCTGTGAAGGATACACTGATGTGAATTTTCAATTTGATAAGAACGATTACAAGTTCTAGTCGGGTTATGTGTTTATGTTAAATGGATGGGTAGTTGTTTGGAAGAGTTTCAAACAAGATACGACTATTGATTCAACCATTGAGTCTGAGTATATAGCTATTTTTGAAATAGCTAAGTAAGTTTTCTGGCTTAAGGGATTTATTGGTGATCTCGACATGGTGTTCATCATTGTAAATCCAATAGTGGTCTATTATGATAACAAGGGGCCATTGTTTTGGGAAAGGTACTAGGGTCTTGTCAGAGAAACAGTCACGTACTTAAAAAATAACATCTCGTTAAAGAGATAGTAGATAGAAAGGATATAAGCTTAGATTACATCCGTACGAATCAGAATCTAGCGGATGAGTTAACAAAGTCATTAACCCAGGTTAAGCATGAAAAACATGTTAACGAGTACAGCTGAAGCACATAGGCAATTGGCTCTAGTACAAGTGGGAGTTTTTTAGACATGATGTATGCCTTAGAGGTAATTAGGGTGATATGTCTTTATTAGTTTAGAATGTACAAATAATTTCACATTATTGTTATCAATAATAAGGCATCTTTGTTATATATCGATGATTTTTTCTATTGGTCGTAAATGGCTTAATTAACCAGCAAAGGGTGGGGGTGAATGCAGTACTTGGTTACTTTATGGATTTTATAAAAATATTTACCAAGTTAAGTTTTTAGATGCATGCTGAGTGCTTCGTGCTAAGCTGGGTCTAAAAACTAAAAACTGCTTAGCTTTACTAGCATAATTTATCTTCAATCACTTGCTGAGTATTTTACTCAGCTCGGATTGGGTTTTCAAGAAAAACGACAAATAACACAGATAGAATGATGAATGATAAACATGATAAAGATACAAGTAATGTTGGAACTTAAACACCTAAGATTTTATCCTTGTTCGGCCCCTGACCTACCACTAGTCCCTAGGTTCCTTTCCGAGCTCTAATCCATTAGTGATTTTGTTACTTCCTTAGGTGGAGAAGCCTTTACAATGGGAGACTAAATTACAGAAAGTACCTTTCTTTCTAACTACCACTCAATCCACAGTTTGGGCAACCTTCCCAAACCATCACTCATATTTCTAAAGAATTTGTGAATGGAGGAATTTAACTTATAAATTGTTGAATCCTTTACAATGTTAAATCTTAAGTGATATTCTCTCTATATTACAAATAGATTTGATAGTGAGCGTATGCTGATTGCTTGATTTGGAATTTCTTGAGGCTGTGAGTATTGAACAGAGTTAAAGCTCTTGAAGAAATTCAAGGTGATTCACCAAGTTTGAACATCTGCTCCAGTCTTATATTTATAGTTGGAACTCTTGGAAATAGCCGTTGCAAACTTCTAGTCCTAACAGCTCTTCAATATCTCTTCTCTTTAAATCTTTCAAATTTTCCCTTTGGAGAAAAATTCTAGGATGTTTAGAAATAAACTGAGTTATTTTCCCTTAAACAAACTCAAGTAAACTTCATTAATTAAGAGTATACTTAGTACTTAAGTAATTTCACTATCCTAGTCATTTTATTATTTCTAAAACATTTAAGTACTGTGAGTTACTATTAACTTGGGGTTCAACAATCTCCCCCATTTTGGATAGATAACAAACTAGGTAGTAGAAGAGACTAATTGAATAAATAGTTTAAAGATATTGAAAATACCTGGTAAGTGATGTAAGACTTCCCCATACTGAGTGAATTCCTTATACAGGATGGACTCCCCCATATTGAGTGGATTTTCTTTAGTCAGCACAACTACCCCATACTTAGAGGAATTTTTTTATTTTGGGACTTTATCTTACTTCAGTTTTTCTTTCGAGTTAGTATCAGTATATGTAATCCTACATCAGATAATCAATAGACAACATAAATTGCATATGCACAATAGAAGTAGAAGTTAAGAAGATCTTAACTTGATATGACAAAAGTTGAAATTTTTATTAAGATGAAAAGCTTAGTCAGTACATAAAGCATGTCCTAAGCTAAGATTACAAATGAAGTCCTGTTACATGAGTTGCCTATTCTAGATACATTGGATATTTTAGCTTATTTGTGAGATCTTGAAGAGTGTCCAGGATTCTTATCATTATTGTCTTAATCAAAGGTTAGCTTTTGCTTTTGCCGTTAATGATGAGGAGTATGAGGTGGATGCTGAGGATGCTTATGAAGAGTTTCCTTATTCAAATTTGCAATCCTAAGGGCATCTTCAGCTACCTTCTCCCCAGTTGATATCGTCCCTTCATGATTTGTTCCAGGAAGACATTAAAGGGGTCCAAAGCAGATTGAAAATCCACTTGCTTTTTAATGATCAGCGGGGAAATTTCCTGCTCTAGCATCTCTTTACCCTTATCAGTTAGAAAGTCTTGATCATTCAGTTCATTAAGGAGAAGATGATGGCATATGAAGAGATTAGTTATCTAATTAAAGCTTTGGCACGTGAACTATTGAAAGAATTGCAACAAAGCTCTAAAGTTTGAGGCAAATAGATCAATCTTCAATTTTTCCTCCATGTCTAGGATCCTTAGGTAGATAGAAGACATACACTTTGCAGTGTATTCTATATCCTTAGCATCATATACTCCAGTTGTCACAAGTTATCCTACATTCTTTTAAAGATCTTCAATTTCAGACTTGAGAATGTTAAGCTTTGAATGATCTGAGAGGCTTGTCTCTGGGCCAATGGACTTAGTTGGTTTTGGAAAGATTTTGCCCATAGCTTCTACGATAAACTTTTGAGCCTTAGAAACTTTATCATTAGTGTTGGTATTGATCTCCTTGCATACATAATCAAGTTTGTTGCTTAGAGAGTCAATATTCAGCACAAGCTTCTTATCAGCTTTCTAAGACTCTCATTCACAACCTTGAGAACTTGATCAATCTTGTTATTTTTGTTCATGATGAACATGGACATTGACTCCAGTACCTTCACCATACTATGCCCTATATCCATTGCTATCTCTACTTCCTTTAGCACAGCTTCAATCTTGCGATCGATGCTCCTCTTTATTTTAGCCTTTTCTTTGCCAAATTTATGGAACTATGTAGTTTAGTTTCCATGGCGGAGCCTAAACTGCTCAACTTCTCAGCAACAACATCTAAACTACCCTTTATCTTTCCTAACTACATTAGCAAGTGCAGTAGATGTGGGGATAGACGTAACAGCTGCACCAAGCTAGGCTGTAGAATCCAATAAACTAGCTAGGATTAAGCCAATCTTATCAACCATGCTTTTGGCACTCTCCTTTGCTGATTTCAAATCACAAACAGGCTACCTTGAATTTTTTTCAAACTCTTCAAAGTAGAGTGATTCAGAGGGCAAGATAGTGTGTTTAACGATCTTAGGGAGCATGGCCTTTGGCTTGGATGATAAGTTCATCATTCCTGGTTAGTAGTAGTTTGGTAACTACCCCATCTTAATCAGCATTAGACTTGAGCGTGGGAATTTCTTCCTTACCAGCTCCCTTATCTAAGTTAATATGGATGAATCAGCCATGTCCTCTTAGACTGGCTTGTTGCTGGGTTCAGGTACCTCACTAGTTGTAAAGGCTTAGTGCCATGACTACTTGCATTTCCTTGATGAATGGAGTTTTTAGCATTAGGAACTTCTCTAATCAAACGGATTAGAGGGGTTGAGGATGAGTTTGAAAAAATGGTAGGTTTAGGAGTTTGTATAGTTGAAGAAGTGGGGATTGTATTAGATTTACTAGGGAAGGAATTATTTGAGTTTGGGTGATAGGTGTTTGTGTTTGAGTATGTGTTTGAGTATGGGAAGGAGAAGAATGTGGAGAAAAAGAATCTTGGGTATAGTTAGAAGTAGAAGGATATTTATCGGGGAGTTTAAAATATTTGGAGGTGGAGGATTTACAAATGAATTATGTTGAGGATTTACAAGAGAAGATGGAATTTAGTAGGATTTACAAAAGGGGGGTTAGGATTTTAGGGTACCTCTGGGTTAGCTGTTTGATCCGAGGATGGATTAGCTTGAGGTACATCAGCATGAGTAGTAAGTTCTTATGTTTGAATGAATTTGGGTATGGGGATGTTGGTCTTAGGAAGATCAGATTCTTCTTGATCAAGGGTTAAGGTTCCTCCAACATCCTCATCGATACTCATCACTTGGATATTTTTTGTAATGGTCTGTTAGTGGCAGAGCGCTTGCTTTGATTCCCTTTAGCCTTTGTGATAACTTCTTCCACATGGGCAACAATGCCAGGACTTATTATTTCTGAGTCCTCTTCCCTACTCTTCTTAGGATCACCTTGCTCCTCATTTTCTTCTAAGATAACCAATTTGTGCTTTCTTTGTCACAGGGTTTCCTCTACCTCCACATCATCTTCTTGTTCCTCAACCTACTTCATTGCCTCAGCTTCCCTCTAAGTGTGAGTTTTGACTTTTATCTGGCTTCTTTACCATGCTAGGAGTTGGGTTGGTGCATCTCCTGCCTTTGTTTTCGAGGGGCTCTTCTTTCTGGAATTTGTAGATGTAGCTTTAAGCCTAAGTGAGGTCGTAGTAGCGAAAACTTGCTCTAGCTTAGCTGATAGAGGAATATTATTACTAATGTCCTCGCTGCCTCCCTCAAAATCGACCATAAAACCATCTTCCTCCTCCTTAGGCACATCCGAAGGCAATACTGTTGGTACACACTTGAGTTTTCTCTTCTCTTATGCTTTGTTGTACCTAGTATGCACTTGGTCATGATACAATTTTGTAAAGTGCATTAAGTTCAGAGTTTTCTTCACTAGCACAACTGTATTACCAAGCCTTCCAAGATATGAGGTAAAATCTGCTTTCACTACCTTTATCAAGGTGGTTATAAGGTAACCATAATGATAGACAGTAGTCAACTTGGTCAGATGGTGAAGAATCACCACTGTTTAGTTAAGCCTCTTGCCCTCCACCATATGGTAGACCACACACCTCTCAAAGTAGGTGTAGCTAGTCACAAATCCCATCTTGGGTAACAGCAGCTTGACTACCATCTCATGGAAAGTTCTTGATGTTGCAATCTCCTTTGACACATAGTTGGCTGGGAGTTCCCAATCCTCAAGAATGATGATGATGTCTCCATCACCAGTATTTTGGAGCTGAGTGCCTTTGTGAGGCATATTGATAATGCTCGTGTTCAGTCTTTAGCAAATAAAGTAGGAGTTTCCATCAATTTCTACCAGCAAGACATCATTGAAGCCTTGGATGGTGTAGAGATTTGAGTAGAATACCCTAATGAGGCTTGCGATAGCTGGTCCCTCAAACTGTAGAAATTGACTTAGTTCTACTGCTTAATAATTTTGTGCATGGTGCGGTTTCTGAGAAGACTCTCATAATCTACTCCATACACCAGGCCAAAATCTAGATTAGATGCCCAATCAACTTTGGTGAAGAGAGTTCCTTCAGGGAAAGTGATTTTCTCAAGCTTTCCTTCAACATTCACGATGAGGCTTCTCTTTGAGGTGGATTGAAGTCTTAAGGTGGTCTTAGTGATCGCCATATGAGAGAAAGGAAAAGGAATTTTTAGAGAAAAGGATTTTAGGGTTCATTGCTTCTGAAAATCGATTAGAATTCAAAGATGCAAGTAACCACTCTCTTATACTCCTTTAGCTTTTATAGACAAACTCAACTTGTGAAAATACATGGTGCCATCAAAGCTCATGATGAGAATTAACGATGAGATTAACACTTAATCTACCGCTTGAAGAAAATGATTCCAATTCAAAAGCATGTCTTTTGAAATCTTGGGCTTTCGATTTTAACTACGAAACTGAATCGCATGCCCTTACTTTAAAATATAAGCGAAGTTAGACACATGTTATCTCTTTTGCTGAAATAAGGTTTGCTCTTCAACACTTAGCCAAATTTCTTACTTCTTCTTCACATGGAATTCACCATACTAATAAGCTACCTCAAGATATTAAACTGCTCCTTTGGCAATGGTTTGGTGAAAATGTCAACGCGCTGTTCCTCAGAATGTAGATACTCCAGCTTGATATCTCCCCTTAGCACATGATCTCTTATGAAGTGATGTCTAATGTTGACATGCTTCATCCTGCCATGCTGAATTGGATTTTTGGATAGATCAATTATGCTCTTGTTATCACACTTAACTTCAAGATAATTTGACTTTATACCATAATCTTCCAGTTGCTTCATGATCCATAGTAGTTGTGCTACACAACTTCCCGCTACCATGTACTCAGCTTCACCTGTAATCAGTGAAATAAAAGTTTTCTTCTTACTATACCATGAGACTAAGCAATCTCTAATGACATGCTCTTGTGGTGCTTTTCCTGTCGAGCTTGTCTCTGCTATAGTCAGCATCTGTGAATCCTCTTGGAGTGAAATCCGAGTGTTGGTCCTATAGACGGCTTGTAAACAACCGCAGAGGGGGATGAATGCAAATCTTAGTTACTTTTAATAGTTTATAAAATTCTATTTTACCAAGTTAAGATTTTTATATGCTTGCTGAGTATGCTTGCTGAGTTGCGATATAAAAATAGAATAAATTGCTCAGCTTCATTGGCACATTTTATCTCCAATCTGCTGCTAAGTGCTTGACTCGACAAGGATTTGTTTTTTAAGCAAAAACGAATAATAGAGGGATGATGAATGAGCAAAATGAAGTAAAAGCCAAGAGCATAAGTTTAGAAATTCAACACCTGAATTTTTATCCTAGTTCAACCCCGAGCCTACCTCCAATCCCCGGATACCTTTTCTGAGCTTTAATCCATTATTGTTCATTCCTTAGGTGAAGAAGCCTTTATAGTGGGTAGACATAGTTTTACAAGAAGTACCTTCCTTCCTAACTACCGCTCGAGTCAGTTTGGGTACCCTTACCAAACTAACACTCAGATTTAATTGAAAATATTGGGAACTGAATTAAACTTATAAAAAAGTTGAATCCTAACAATGTTAAACTAAGGGAAATTCTCTCTATTACAAACAGATTTGGAATTGGTGTTTACTGATTGCTTGAGTTTGGGATTTCTTGAAGCTGGGAGCAATTTCGTAAATTTAAGCTCTAAAAGAAATTTGAGGTGATTCACCAAGTTTGAACATCTGCTTCGGTCTTCTATTTATAGTTGAAGCTTTGTGAAGTAGCTGTTGTAAACTTTTCGAGGTTAGTGATCTTCATTTTCTCTTCTCTTCATATCTTTCAAATTTTCTTGTTGGAGACAGATTCCAGGATGTTTAGAGATAAGAATTGAATGTTGAGGCACGATAAAATTCTGTTGGCAAAATCTCATTTTATCTTCAAGCAATTCAGTTGAGAGAGGCGTGCGATATTGCAATGTAGAATCTTCCGATTGAATGAATTGCTGACATTGGCAGAGAGGCGCGGAGACATTGGAAAACAGCGCATGTCAGATGATTCCTTTTGGTCTTGGACTTTAGTGAGGGAATCCCGACATTTCGTACTGACAGCTTTTATCTTATGAGAACAACCAGAAATCTTCCTTAATTTAAGTGCAATTATTCATGAAAAATATCTAAGGAATATTCCATTTCTCACAAAATATGTTAGTTGCACGTGTGTCATTCAGTGTCATAGAAAATAGCTTTTGATAGAAAGCTAACTCAGCACAGCTGAGTTGATATGCGTCTAAACTATGTAGTACTCAGCACTTAGCTTTTCCTACACTAAGCCGTAACTTAATTAATTACTCAACAAGACTGAGTTGTTTTCCCTTAAACAAACTCTAGTCAACTTTATTAATTAAGAGTATACTTAGTACTCAATTAATTTCACTAACCTAGACAGTTTGGTATTTCAAAAACATTAAAGTACTATGAGGTACTATTAACTTGGATTCTACAATCTCCCCCATTTTGGACAAATAGCAAACCGGGTATAAGAAGAAGTTAATTGTATAAGTAGTTTTGAGATATCGAGGATACCTGAAAGTGATGTAAGACTCCCTTGTGCTGAGTGACTTCCCTTAGTCAACTTGAACTCCCCCATATTGAGTGAGTCTTCTTCAATTAGCTCAGCTCCCCCATACTTAGAGAATTTCTCTTTACTATAGGACTTTGTCTTACTTCAGCTTTACTTCAAGGTTGGTCTCTTGTATGAGTTCCTGCATAAGATATTCAGCACATAGCAAAAACATAGATACAACATATGTATAAAGTTATAAAGATATTAACTTGAGGAGGAAACTTGTAATTTTTATTAATATAAAAAATGACTTAGTCAGTACATTATTTATGTCCTAAACTAAGATTACAAACTGAAGCCCTATTACAAGTTTTTGAAAATAAAATACAAGGAATATTGCCTATGCTACGTTTTGCGAATAGAAGAGGAAGAGCCAACAGTCTTGTCTTGGGTCTTTAAATGTTGTTGCTGAGGAGGCTTGTGATGCTTAGGTTGCCTTGGTAGAGATCTCTTATTAAGATTTGACATTCAGAAAGCATCTTCAGCTACCTTCTTCCCCCTTTTCTATCTAACCTTGGACAAGTTGCTTAAGGTAGGTATTAAAGGCATCGAGGGTAGCCCTTAAGCTCTCTTGCTGGCTAATGATTTACGGGGATATCTCTTGCTCCAGTTGATCTTTGTCATGGTGGAGAGGAATTCTTAATCATTAAGCTCACTAAGAAGAAGATGGTGACATTTGGAGAGGTGTGCTATCTGCTCAAAGCCTTGACATGCGAACTGTTGAAAACATTGAAGAAGACCTCAGAAGTCCATTGCTATCAATGCTATCTTTAACTACGCTTCGATGTCAAGAACCTTGGGACCAATTGATGATATGCTTTTGGTAGTATAATTAATGTCCTTCACATCCAGCTTGCCCATCTTTAGCAGAGTACCAATATTCTTCTACAGATCTTCCACCTTAGTCTTTATGACATTCAGCTTGGTGTGGATTGTCATTCCAGTCTCACGGCATAAAGTCTCTATAGCTGGCATACTTGGTGTACCAATAATTAATTTCCCATTCGGATTTAAAACTAGATCCCAAACATCATTGTGCTTGAACTGATCTAGCTCCTCTTGCATTGCGATCATTAAATAATTTTCTCCTTTTGCATCTTCAAACTTCTTGGGTTCTATTAATGATATGAAGGCTGGATGACTCATCATCCTACTGAGCTAACCTCGGGTTATCACTAGATTATGACCATTATCAACTATGTTATCTAGTGGATGGTTGCGATGAACTCTAATCTCTCTTGGAAGACTCAGATCAACTACTAGAGGATCGACAATGGGATGCTGAGGTGGAGGTTTATCTTTGCCATTGTTAAAGTTGATAGAAAGATCCTCATCATCCTCTTTGGCTTCCTCAGCTTCAAGTTCTTATGTTAGGTTGGTCAGCAAAGATGGTGGCATACTGAGTGGATCTGCTTGCTGGGGCACTCCTTCATCTTCATCAGAT
>CATIWQ010198455.1:0-14507 GCA_949673415.1 Euphorbia schlechtendalii | reverse complement strand
ATATTATCAAGTAATAGCAATTTTAAATTCACACATCAATACATAATGAACACATTTCAATTGCAAATTCAATATCAAGTTCATTTCATATTTATACTCACTAATCAAGCAAGCTAATTCCCTCGGAAGCGACTTGAACCTTCCTCCGGTGCACTTTCAATATTCTGAGCTCCTATAAACAAATACAAACTTATATCATATTCTTATACCACAGATAGTTTCTTTTTCCTTAATAATTATCCTACATTTAGAACTTTATACTCTCATGACCTTATTAACTTCTAAAATCTATATCTTTCGAAATACTAATCCAAATACTCTAATTTTAGTTTCATTTAACTCTTAACTCATAATTATATAACATATAAAAGTTTCAGAATTTTTCAACATATGTACGATTTATGGTGAATTTTTTACTTTCACACTCTAAATCAAAGTTTCCTGCAGAAATCAGCATTGGTCCTATCAAGACCTTACCTTACTTAAAAATTCATAACTATCAAAATACGAAACCAAAAGACCTGAAACCAAAGCCATCCTCTTTCTAAGACATATACCTTTAACATACTAAAATCTCAGAATCATCCAATCAATATACTGGTTTCAGTGAATTAATCTTTCACACCCTGCATCTGTCCCCTTTCACCTGATCAACTCTTAGTAAAACAGCCATAACTTTTTGTACAAATCTTAGATTGAACCCATTTGGTTTATCAAATAAATAAGATAGGTGAGGGTACAACATATAAAAATTTTAGAATTTTTCAACTAGTATAAAGGCCTCACCATCGGTTTGAATCTCAACTTACTTCTATGACTATTCTGCAATGGGCAGTCTTAATTAAATAAATCATAGAAAAAAATCAACTTATTGAAAAATCCCCAAATTTTACTGGAAGAACCCTAACATACAGAACTACAACTCTTCTTTGTATCATAACTCTGAATTCTATCTCTAAACTTACGAAAATCACCTTGCACAACCAAAAACATACCTGATTCCTACTTCCTCTTCTTCCTCTTCTTCTTCTTCCTCTCTTCTCTAAGTTCCTCCAAAAGCTGCGTTTTTTCCTCTTCTTTGTTGATGAATAATCTCATCTTATCAGTTTTAATAATATCTAAATAACCAAAAGATCATTTTACCCTCCTTTATTATTATTAATTACAAATACCAATACTTATAACTATACTATACTATACTCATACTTATTCCATACCAATTCTAATAAACAACTACTCCAAATAATACTAAAATATTTTAAGGAACTATAGTTATTTTTCCTCTAAATAACATCCAAAAACCATCTCTTTACATATTTAATTTCGTATTTTATATAACTTAAACTAATGTCTAAAATAATATGATATATAATTATACCATATAATAAATTTCATAACATATAACATATGTATCAAAATGCAAATATGATGTTATGAAATGGGATGTTATATCAAGGGGACGATAAAAGTAGTGGGGAGAAAGTGGCGTAGGATGCATACTTGACATCTTTTTAGAGAGACCAAGAGGAAATCGAGCCATCACAAGAGTTAGAGGTCTTGATGGTAGCACCGAGCCTACCAATAAAAACTTCCAAAATCTGAGCAATGATTCAAAAGTTTAAATCAGTAATGTGTTGATAGATCAATAATATACCTTTTCTTGGTCCTCTGAAGATTTTGCTAGGGGTTAAGTCAGAAGTGGAAAAGCATAAGTTGAACCTTGACGCAAAGATCGAGCCAGTTAAGTAGAAGAAGAGAAAACATGCGCCAAATCGCCAGCGGGCTATTGAAGAAGAAATTGACAAACTCCTCAAGGCATGATACATCAAAGAAGTTCACTATCCTAAATCGCTAACCAATATTGTCTTGGTTAAGAAACTCAATGCATCTAATATGATGTGTGTAGACTTAACAGACTTGAAAAAAGCAACACCTAATGTCATCCATTACAAAGCATGGACCAACTAGTGGACTCAACAGCCGGCTACGCATTTTATTCTTTTTTGGACGTAAAAAGCGGCTATCACCAAATCCCAATGAATCTTACCAATGAAGAAAAGACATCCTTTATCACGCATAAAGAAACGTACTACTATAAAGTCATACCATATCTTGAAAAATGTTGGAGCGACATACTAGAGATTGGTGAATGATATGTTAAAAGAAGAGATTGAGAAGTTGGTAGAAGTTTATGTAGATGATATAATCATCAAGAGAAAAGATGAGGCCTTACACGCAGGCAATATAAAGAAAGTATTCAATTCTTACAACTATATTGCCTCAAACTCATTCCAGAGAATGTGTTTTCGGAGTCAGAAGTGGTGAGGTTTTAGGATACTTGATTTACCAAAGAGAGATAGAAGCTAATCTTGAGAAGATTGGGGTGATTATCAATGTGGAGACGCCCGAGACTTTGAATGAAGTGCAACACCTCAATGGAAGAGCAAAAGCTTTAGGAATATTTATATCTTTCTCAGCAAAGAGATGCATACCATTCTACAAGGCAATATAAAAATAAGGATTTCAAATGGGACCAACTATATCAACAAGCATTACACAACCTGAAAGAACTCTTAGGAAATCCCCCACTCCTCAATCGGTCTTAAGAGGAAGAGATTCTATACATATACCTGACGACAACAAACGAGGCGGTAGGAAACGTCTTGATCAGAGTAGAAGGGCAATAAAAATTTCATGTGTATTACACAAGTAATGCGCTTAGAAATGTAGAATTGAAATACCCAAAATTAGAAACAAAAGCCTTAGCTCTAATTTCATCCTCCATGAATCATAGGCCTTATTTCCAAGCTCACACTATCTTTGTAGGAATGAGTTTTCCTCTTAAGAATGTATTAAAAAGGCTAAATATATCTATTAGACTAGAATAATGGGATATCCGAATTGGATAATTTGATATACGATTTGAAATTCGAAGTGCCCTCAAAGTACAAATACTATCAAATTTTGTAGTAGAAATTTCAAGGCTTGAGATGGTAAAAACTGTCAAAACTGAGTAATGGACCATCTAATTACATAGTGTTTCCTCTTAAGAAGGAGCAGGATCAGGGGGTCTCAATCATAGGACCAGAAAGAATCAAATTGTCCTACGATACCATGTTGCCATTTTCCTCAACCAACAATGTAGTAAAATATGGGGCGATTATCAAAGGGGTAGAGCTAGTCTACGAGATAGCACCAGACAAACTAGTTCTCAAAAGTGATTCTTGACTCGTGGCCAACCAAATCAATAGGAAATCGAAACTAAAGATGAATAGATGGCTAAATATTTAGCAAGAGTAAGAAGATTAATTAAGAAACTATAATCAAAAGGGATGGTATAGAAGGTAGAGCCCATATGGAGGAAAGAAAATGAAAAATATGATGAATTAGCCAAGGTGGCAACAAGCCTGGAAGATTGAAAGAAGATGAGTTGTCTTTATAAAATAATCAACCATCCCAGGAAAGAAGAAACAGGCGTGAGCTTGCTCATTGAGAAACAAGATCTAGGTTGGATGAAACCAATCTATGAATATCTAGTCAACAACAAATTGTTAGACAATAAGATAAAGGCTACCAAAGTCACACATATAGCTATGCGATTTTGTTTGATAAATAGCAAGATCTATAAGAAATCTTACGCACATGCTTGGATCAAGTGTGTCACAGCAGAAATAGGAAAAAGAATTCTCCAAGGATTACATGAAGGAGCTTGTGGCTCCCACAAGGCTACATTAATACTAGTGTGGTGAGCTAGTTTGGTTGGTTATTATTGGGAAACAATGGATGAAGATGGTAAGAGATATGTTAAGAAATGCCACCAATGCCATATTAACACAAAGAAATCTCACATCCCCCATGCAGTATAGACACCCCTAATGACTGCCTGGCCATTCGTCACTTGGGGAATTGGCATTGCATGCCCAATGCCAGAAGCCAGTAAATAGAGGAAGTGGATGCCTGTAGAAATTAACTGTTTCTCCAAATAGGTCGAGGCAATATCACTTAATTGTATCACTCCTGAAAGAATCATTATTTTGGTGTGGAAAAACATCATTACTTGGTTTGGAGTACCCCCACAAGATTATCCAGGATAACAAGACACAATTTTACTCTGCCAAATTTCAAGAATTTTGCAATGAACAAAATATTGAAAATCACTTATCCTTCGTAGCCCATCCTTAGACAAATGGGCATAGAGAAATCACTAGTAAAACACTTGGTGAAGGGCTATAAAAGAGGGTGATTGAGAGAAAGGGTGCCTAGCCCAATGAATTAATTAATTTCTTATGGTCTTATACAACTACCACTTACAAATCTACAAGAGAGACACCTTTTGCTATGGCATATGGAGTTAAGGAAGTAATCTAAATTGAGATTGGATTCCATCAAACTAAGTGGTGTATTACACGGAGAAACAAAATGATATCTCTATGAAATATCATCCAGATGATCTCCAAGAGAAGAGAGAGAGAGAGCGCTTGCATTTTAATGGCGGCACACAAAGCAAGAATAACATAATATCATGATAGAAAGGTTAGAGAAATCCACCTTAAAGAGAGAGATATTGTTCTTAAAGACTCCACCATCTTGTAAGCTAGAGAAAGAAAATGAACAATGGGCATCAACTAGAAAAGCCCCTACAAGGTTGCCAATGTTCTCGGACCAGCTACGTATCAACTCAATACAATTCAATGCAGAGCTGCCATGAACATGGAATATCTCCAACTTGAGGCCCTCTTATATAGTAGAAGCAACCTAAAGGGATCAAAGCGTATGTTCTCTTTTCCTTTTGTGAGCGCACAATGTTTTCATAAGTGGCGCAAAGCAGGCTCCTAGGTTTTTATGCTAGGATTCGCTTTGATAATTTCCCAAGAGAATAAGTGTTTTGATCATGGTTGGCATAAAAATTTCATGGCAACATGAACTACAAAACCTGTAGGGATAAAGCCCTATTAAAAGAGATTTATTTATTAAAACTTTGTTACAGAGTTAAAAGCCCTATTTTAGAAGAATAGGAGTCGCCATCTAGATCAACTCAACCAGGAAGTTATGGTTTTGAGGATCCTGATAGAATTCCTACGCCTTTAATATAAAAGTTTTGACTACGGATGAAATACTTATTAATTCTTTATATCAAGAAAACTAATTATAAAATATTTAACAAAACCCTAAGTTTGTATTAGAAAATAGTTAATTTGAACAAATATTAACAATGATAAATAGTTTATAAAGTAGATGTAGAAAAGTGGGAATGAATTCCAATTACCTTTCGGAGTGTTGTGAAGGTCGGTACATGCTAAAATTGAATGTATAACTAGTTTGTATTTGAGCTAATGCTCGAGAAAACTATGACTATAGGGTTTCGATATTAATAGTATTTGGGCAAAACCTCGAGAACATTATGACTATAGGACTTCGAAGCTAATAATATTTGGGCATAACTTCGAGAACACTATGACTATGCGGCTTTGAAGATAATAATATTTGGGTGGAACCTCGAGAACACTATGACTATAGGGCTTCGAAGATAATAATATTTGGGTAGAATTTTGAGAAAACTATGACGATAGGGTTTCAAAGCTATTAATATTTACGAAACCTTAATAATACTACGATCATAAAGCTTTTGAAATTATTAAGACTTCGGCAAAACCTCGATAATAATGTAATTATAAGGCTTTAGAATTGATAAGACTTTGGAAGAACCTCAACAATGTTGTGGTTATTAGGCTTCAAAATTGGTGGTATTTTGGTAGGATTTTGACTACAATGTAGGCTAATATGGGCTAAGTGGTGAAACCTATATTAGATATAGCTAGGACTTCAAAAAGGGTTTTGAAGCAATTTGAAAGGGGTTTGGATAGAGATTTGGAAGGGAATTCCAATATATAAATGAAGTAATTGAGAATGAATTTATCTATGTTTGAAATTGAGGATTTTCTCGCCTATTGATCATGTTGGGGGATTCGGTCGAGTGATGTTGCTAAGTAAGTCTAGGGTTTTTCCTGATGATGAAACGTATATAGATTGACTGATGTTTTTGAAAAAGTGGTCAATCGACTTATTAATAGTCAATAGAGTGATGTTGTAGTGGTTTGAAGCTTCTAGATTAAAAATCCGTTGATTTACTACTTTTGGAATATATTTAAGTTGAAAGGTCAAAGCAACTATCTAGATGTTAAGAAACCTTTTGCAAAGTTTTCACAAAGATCCAACGGTTAAATCTTGGGGGATCGTCATCATAATCCAAAAAGGCAGAATGTTACAAAAATGCAGAAAAGTGACAATTGATATACATTTATCCAAGGCATAACTCAGGGGATTCTATTATTCATTTGGGGAATTCTTTTTGGAAATATTCAAGGGTTGTTTAAAGGGGTTTTTACTATAGGAAACATTCTATTCATATTGCCATCCTTGTGAATATGTATTTAATCGTGATTAAGTCGGGCGAACTGTGCTCACAACTTTCTAAGGATTTTTCCCACTGGGTTTTTCCTTAGAAATTCTTTTAACGTGGTGGCACCCCCTAAAGCATTTATACATAGAAAAATATCTAAGTAAAATAAATGAAAATGGGCCTAGGCGGCCAGACGCACATGCAAATACTTGAGATAAAAATGATTAAGTTAAAACAAAAGGCCTTATACGAGCTCGAGATGGCTTTTCGGGATTTTTATCCTTGAATCACACAGTTTTCGGTTATCCAGAGAGTTTCGAATGGGAGTATTTCCTCGTCGTCTATTTATTTTAAGGACTTAAATTATTTTTAAAACTTTAAAAATTAGATTTTGGTGAAAATTAATTTATTGACAATATTTAAAAAAAATTAAAAATTACAAAAATTAAAATTAAAAAAATCGGGGTACCACAAAACCGGTCTCGCCGGATGTCTGGCGAGGCCAGCCTCGCCAGAATTTCGTTGAGGGTCCCCCCTCGCCGGATATTTTTTGAAAATCCTGAAAAAATTCCCTATAAATATCGGGAAATTTTCAATATTCCAGACCACGGAATTTTCAGAAAAAAAATTTGATTTTCTCGAGAGAATGACCAGGGAAATTTTATAAAAATATTTTCTTCTAAATCCTTAAAATATCCAAAGCACGTTTGGATTCCAAACTTTACGATTTTCATACCAATCTTTTCCACCTTCTTTTTCTTAAAAAATTCTCATATATTCTCGGATCTAAAATTTAGAGTTCCGAGTCTGATTATTTTTAGGATAATAAACACTTACTTTCCACACAAATCAAACAATAAAAGACAAACGAGGAACGCTCCCGAGGATCACACGGATACACCGAAGTGGATTCATATCGAAAGGGTAAGCCTCTGAGTTCCTAGAGTTACTCTATCTCATGTTTCTTTTGATGTTTCAATTTATCCCAAATGATGACCTAAGAATGATTTTGATTTATTCCGTTATGTAAATGCAAATGTAATATTTCTTCTTTTTCTTTTTTCTTTTTCTTTTGATTTACAAAAACACATGATAGATTACCCCAACGAAGGGAATAAAAATTATTCCCGGATAACAGACTACACGTTTATGTCATGGGGTCATTTTCACTAATTAAAATAAGCAACATACGTGTTAATAAAATGAACTGTTTTATTCAAAACAAGAATTTTAAACCGTCGATATTTTAATCAAGCCACACGGGCCTCGTCAAAATTAAATCTAGCATACGTGTAAATATTCATGTTGTGCTATATACTTTGTACTAACCTTTGTGGATGTAGGTTAGATGTATGCCTAGGTTTTATTTTCCTTCGGGTATTGTGAATATTTTTATAAAAATGTAATTCAAAGATTAGGCGGGCGGTTGCATCCTTCGAGGTTTTGTAATCTTAATCTTTACTTTTCTACATTTATTTATTGCTTCATGTATGGATTTACTACATTCCGCATACAAGTTAAATCATACATTATAAACTCGAAAACGACATAAGTGCGAATATGCACAATTAAGAAATACGGTGTTCTGTAGATGTAATATAATGTGATCCAATAAGAAATAAGCAACTTATCTCGAACCCGAATCTCTGTGTCTTAGTGGGCCGTCCCCCGGATGTTAAGCCTCACAGGACTCTAATTGCTGGAAAGAGCTAATCTAGGCGGCAACTCTACACTAAGAGACGGCGAATTCGGGTTTGACCAATATAAAAATGTTTCCCGCTTTCTCTATCAAACTTTCCGGATCCCCGACCCGGTGAAATTTCATTTTCACTTAAACACCCCGGTGATATTTCATTTTCACTTAAACACTCTGGTGGATTGCACCTCTCAATCGCGTGCTCTCGGCCCATCGCATTCCGCGTCGTCTGCTCACTGTTATACAAAAAGTAACCACAAAGGGCTAAATATTCTTACATAAAAAGCACGAAGGCTTAAAAAAATAAAGCCTACACAACTACATCTTTTACATTCTACTCCTGTGAGGGAGTTTTCTCGCTAGTCCACCCATCTCCCTCTGCCTTATTGGCAACCTCTTTTTCTATCTCCTATAGCACCTTCTCACCCTCCACTCGGGTCCCCACTTCATCATCTAACTCACCAGGATACTTAACATCACTTAAGATGAAGTCAAGTAAGTCAAAGTGAAACACTTTGCATGCTTGGAGAACCCGATGAACAAATTCTTGCCCCACCTCAGCTATATCCTACATTCCCTACTGATAGGATGCTATCATTTTAGGGATAACTTTTTCATGATGGGAAACTATCTTCTTCACCTCTTGAGTGGCTCATAGGGTTTCATAACTAGAGTTTGTTTACTTCCTCTTTCATAGATTTCTTAAGTAACTCACTCTCAACTAGCTGAATAAAGAAAATCCTTGAGGTACCCTAACTCACCACTAGCCACTTCGAGGTTGCACTCAACCTAGCTGGCACATCCATTAAAATATACGTAAAAAGTTCAAATATGAAAACAAAAAAAGTTATGGTCAAGAAAATACCTCTGTAGACATAATAAACATGTGTTTGGCTACCATTAGGAGTGATTCCCGCCTATAGAGTTTCTACCTCAACAAGCAAGGGAAGAATCACCTGCAAATGATTTTGAACTAGCAGAGCGAGGATTGAGGGATTCAAGTCGGATAGGCTCAACATATCCTCTCGGATCGAGGTAGGGCTTACTTCCCTCATCACCCCACCTGAGCCAGTTGGAATGTTAAAATCATTGACCTATAAAAGAAAGGAAGAGTTAGAAAAAAAGAATGCAAAATATGCGTAAAGCAAATCCAAAATCTTACATGTTCAAGAGATTATCTCTTAGAGGAATTCAAAATGGAACCATTCACCTAGTCCTTAGATTTCCTTTTCCTTTTATTTTTATCAGGATTCCCGCCTCGAATCCTCGATACAACATTAATGTTAAAAACTTTTATCAACTCGGCTTCTTCTTAAGTGTTCAGCTTCTTCAAATCTTTGATCCTCTTAGCTAAAATAAATTTTTTAAGATCTCTTGTGTAAGGAAAGGTAAGCCTGCCTAAAAAAGAAATAAAAGAAAAATGCACTAATAAGCATACTAGAAATACTTCGGGAGCCAAATAATATACATGATCCGGTTAGCTAGGCTCGATGATCATATAATCTTCAGCCATAGCCCAACTAATTTTCTGACATGACCAGACTCATTGTTTAAGATTCTTAAGGATTTCTACCCCAGGGTGAACACTACCCCTAGGTGGCTGATATGAACCTGGGAGCTTAGGGTTCCAATTGGTTGGAAATGTAGGCTAGTTTTCATCTTCCTTAAAAAAATATAAATTGTGAAGTACTTCACCAAATCCAATTTTTGTGTAAATGTATAAAAACCCTCATTATGGGCAAAGTGAAAATGGTCTTCATTTTTTACCATCCTTAAAGTTGCGGCCCATCTAAAGAACTGCGCGTCAAATCAAAGATTCAATCCTTGGTAAATTAGGAAATGACCGACTAGGTCAATCTAGATTTTAGATGATTTTGAGCCGAAAAAACATCCCACATTCAAAGCAGATCACATATACCTTATGGAAAAGGATAGACAAATCCTACCCAAATTTTCTCCATATAAATGCTGAAATATCCTTCGGGAGGATTTATGACTCATTGATATCTTGATGGCATACTTATTCTTCAGCCAAGTGAAAACTTCTTTCTCATGATCTATATTGACATGGTCTTGAATTGATATCATTTGACTTACTTGAGGCATCTGAATTACATCCACCTACGCCTTCTCATTCTCCTTTGCGAAAGTAAATTTCCTAGTAGCTACATGTTTTCTCTTAGGCTTTTGGGTGGCTCTCTTAAATCTCCCCATTCGAGGGGCAGTATTTGGAACAACCATCTCTTGAACGACTAGGCCTCTTCCCATTTCAGCATCTAATCTATCATGTATCGAATGAGGAGAATGAGAACCTCCGCCTTGGAGCTCTCCACTCGTTCACTAGTTGTTGAATTTTTATCGGTATTATCTTCAATCTGATAATTTATCCTAAAGGGAGAGACACAGTTAGTACGATCTATATTTTATGGTTGCTCTTAAAACCATTGATAGCACTCATTGATTTCATCAAGTTCCTTATTCAGTTGGCTATTAGTTATGGAAGGCGAGCTGGACATTGCTACCTATTAAAAAGCCTAAATAGTTAAAATAGAACCTAAAGTATCCACAGTTAATTTGAAGAGACATAGCATAAACAATATTCAAAGAATTTTTATCATTCATATGGATCAAAAGACCCAAGTTGGTAAAAGTTTTATCAGAAATTCAAAAGTAACAATTATGTCAAAAGTTCATAGAGATGTTCATTTTTAGATTTACCAAATAATGAACTAAGGGATAATCAATCCCATCAAAGTGAAATTTCTAAACTCTAAAAAATGCATTGCTAATAGCATAAATATGATAGTTGGGAGAACATACAAATATTCAATTCAAAATTCAATGCATAAATCATAACAATAACATCAAAGCAACAATGTAGTAGAAAATATTAAAAGAAGATGAAAATATATCAGTGGACTCAATTGTTGAAAAGAAGAAAATATCACCAGAAAAGAAGCTTTGTTCATCGGAAATATCAAGGAAGCAGGAGATTGCAAATCATCGGAATTATAGAGAAAATTTTCAAAATAAGTAAAATGAGAGAAAGAGAAACCCTTAAATAGGGAATTAGGGAAAAAACCGAAGAGATGCCTCCTCCTTGTACAACACGTGGCTCAATCTAAGCCTTTTATTGACATTTTTTGAAATAATGTAATCATTACATAGCTAGCGCCCAAAACACATGCCCAAAGATTGATGTGTGCCTTAGACGCTTCCTATCTTATCACCTGACATAGACCGCCTCATTCTAAGCAGGAAAAGGATGATTGAAGTCCTAAAGTAAATTCACATCACTTGTGGAGGGACTTGTGTTAACTTAGTATAATATCCCTAGATGCGTGTATGTTAAACACTTGAGATTCAAGTGGATATAACCACCCAATACATTGAAAGGACTAAGTCAAGCATATCTCAACAAGGGGACAAAGCCAGGCGGTTGGTTAACCGACTCAGACAAACCGCCTAAACCGCTTGTGTCTGTTAAGGAATAGAATCCAACCCAGATGTTATATCCTCAGATTTTCTGCAAGAAAATCAGTTTATTCCTAAATAGGAATAAACTTATCCTATTTAGGATATATTCATATATTTATACAATAATCCTATTTGGGATGCAACTCCCTCTCCTAACTAGTATAGGAGTCATCCACGCCTATATAAAGACCCCCTAGGAAAACATTCAAGGTAAGTAACTCAAAACACTAAAATTCGTCACTACTTAAGAATCGGAGAGGTTACGCCTGTCACACAGCTAGTCCCCCATAGCAAGCTTTGTTTTGCAGGAACCTTCAACCATATTAGTGAGGAGATTGAGGGGTAACGGTAAGATTGAAGATTGGTGCATAGCGAGAATTTCATTGACCAATCTTTCAGTAATGTTATTCAAGTCCTATTCTACAGCCTTAGACTTAGAAAAAGTTAAGTTATAGTTGCTACAATATTTTTCTTTTACAATTTTATATTCACTTTGTTGGTGGCTATTAATATCAAGGTTGTTATTCCAAATATTGTATAAATTCAGGTTTCATTCAATGAATAAGATATGATTTTCCTTTCATTCTTTTATGCCTATGTTTAATTACTTTTCTATATTTCACAACTATGCTTTAGTATTGTTCTATATTTCACAACACGGTATTCGAACGCCTTTTCTTACAGAATTTGGGAGTGAGCCAATATAAATCTATCAAATAATTTTACATTTCTTGAGTCATTTAGCTATGGATTCTGAAACACCTTTTACTTCTTTAGCTCCACCATTATTCAAGGGTGAAAATTATAATCTTTGGGCAGCTAGAATAGATGCTCACCTAGAGGTAAACGATCTATTGGAAGCTGTGGAAGAAGATTTCAAAGTCCCTCCAATACTGAAAAATCCAACGATGGCTCAAATGAAGAACCACAAGGAGAAAAAATAAAGAAAATCGAAGGAAAATGCTACCCTGTTTACTTCCGACTCACAAGAAATTTTTGCAAGAGTCGTGAACTAAAAGTTAGCATTGGTGTTTGGAATTTCCTTAAAGTCGAAACAAAAGAAATGAAAAAATGAAAGGAATGCAAGTACTAAATTTTTTTTTGTCGGTCTGAGATGCAACAAATGAAGGAGTTAGAGACAATTAAGAAGTATATAGATAAGCTTCTTACAATTCATAATAAAATAAGGTTGCTTGGTTCTGAATTTTCTGATTCTAAAATTACTCTGAAAATACTTGTAACATTTCGCGAAAGACTTGATGCTATTATATCCTCCATGGAGAATAGCAAATATTTATTAGAAATTGCATTGGCAGAATTAAATAGTGCTGCAGGCTCAGGAACAAACAATAATTATGAGAGAAGAAGGTACACTGAAAGGTGCTTTCAAATAAAATTGGTTGGTGAAAAATGTAAGGCTTGTTCACATTGTAAATAGAAAAACCATGCACAGTACAAGTGTTGGTGGAGACCGGATATTAAATGCAGATGATGTGGAGAACTTGTTCGTACAGAGAAAGTTTGTAAGAAATAAATTGAAACCAGAGCGGCCATGAACATTCAACGGGAGGAGGAATTATTTTAACTTCATGACACATGCCAAGACTCATGCCTATATATGAACCATAACCATAACTATGCTTATGAACATATCCATATCCATATCCATATTATTGAATAAAATTTCACAAGCGAATTATTTTGAAGTCAAGAAAGAGTTTTTGTGAATATTGTGGCTATCATTTGAAAATGAGTAGTTCAGATAGAATTGAACTTTTGATTGATTCAGCGACTTGGGATCCCATAGATAAAAATATGGTAACTCTGGATCCCATTGGATGGGATATGGTATCTTTGGATCCCATTGAATTTGATATGGAGGGATCTCTAGCTTTCGTAAAATTTAAAGACTTGAGGCTCATGATTGGTGTTTGTCACCATAATGCCAAGGAGGAGTGTTAGAGTTGTGATTTCAGTTCCAGCTTATAACAAACATTGTTTCTCATTTTAGTCAATTTTGTTATGTTATTCAAGTCCTTTTCTACGGCCTTAGACTTAGTAACAGTTAACATTATAGCTTATGCAATTATTTTCTGTTTTAATTTGATATTCCCTTTATTAGTGACTTAAGTAGCAAGGTTGTTATTCCAAATATAGTATAAATACACAATTTCCCTTTCATTCTTTTACGTCCTGGCTCTGTTATATTTCACAGCTATGCTCTAGTATTTTTTTTTGTATTTCACAACAATTGTTCATCTTGACAATAAGGTAATTATCTTCTTTCTCCTTTCTAGTCTCTCTTTCTACTTCTACACTCTCTATTTCTCTATGTATTCTTTCTACTTCAACATATGCAGCTGAGATACTATTCATCTATATTGTCATAATTCCTTTTCTGAACTATTTCAACATATCAGTTTGTTAGATAGTTAGATTTTAAGAAGTTCAATAATCTGAACTAATTCTATATTCAATTGTTGTATACTTTTTCTGAATTCATTTACCAGTGTGCATTATAATTGTTTGTTTAAAACTTAAATAGTTTAGAAATTACGCATTTTAGAGTCTTGATGATTTTTTTCTCCTAGTGTACCTCGGGTTCTTGCCTCGCCTTCAACCCTTGCACCTTAGCAACTCTTGCGCCTATAACTACCATGTTTTAAAATTAATCTGAAAACATAAAAATTGGTATAAAATGTCCTTCATAAAAAAAAGTAACTTTCTTAAAAATTAAAATCGATAGAATGCAGAATGCAAATTCGTGCAAAGAGCAAATACACAATAATCAAATATCAACTGAATAAAAGACACAAGGATATTAAGCTGCATTCATGGCTCTAATATTCAGCATCACAAATGGTTGTCCTAGGCTTCAAACAATTGAGAGAATGAGGAAAAGAAAAGCGTTATATTGTGCATTTGATCAGGAAC
>CATIWQ010198441.1:0-16179 GCA_949673415.1 Euphorbia schlechtendalii | reverse complement strand
ATGTGGATTGGTTGATAAAATGAAAGTTTGGTTTTTAATGTGTACTTGGGAATGGTGATATATAGAATAGTTATTATACATATGCTTTTGAGAATTATACATGGAATATATCACATTGAACTTTTTTATTTGGTTTGAAGGATGATGTATATACTATATGATTGTGATTCAAGATTGGAAGTTTTGTTTTATTTTATGCATATTTAGGTAATTTGTAAGAATTTTGATATGGAAAAAATTATAGTGAATGGTAATAATACAGAGAAAAAGTTTCGGACTTAACAAAATTAAAAATATTAAAATATATAAGTAATTGGATCGGTTTTGTACAAAAACGATCCAAATATATAACTGTTTTTTCTCCAACACCATCAACCAATTGGATCGGTTAGGATTTGAAAACTGATCCAATTGCTTCACTAATTGGATCGGTTTCGAAACCGATCCAAATGGCTTCGGGTTTTTGGATCGGTGGCTGTTGGATCGGTAGGAAACCGATCCAAATATTGAAAAATAACCGATCCCAAAGAGCATTTTTGTACTAGTGATTAACGGCTACTTTTGACCCCAAACGGCTATAATCCCATTAATTACCAATTAGAGACCAAATATATCTCTAAAAATAGGTCCAAGTTGAACCCTAAACACCATACCTTCTAAAAGCCTTCAAACTTCTGAAATTTCTAATCTTCTACATTCAAGTATCTAAACCTTTTTCGATCCTTTATCTTCAAACCAACATGACTCATGTGAAAAGAGCAGCACAAAAGAGAAGTACACAATCGATTCAAGAAGAATTCGATTATCCATTCCCGTTAAGGATGAGAGAAGAAGGTAAGAGATTTCAAAAACTAAGTAAATTAGATATCATTGGGATGATATTCCTCGATCTGGTTTTGTTGGAAACTCTTAATCTCCGACAAGATATAGAGACATACCTTTCAGTTCTTGGTCTTTTAAAATTTGTGGATATGCGATTCCCATAAAATCGAGATTGGATTCTCGAACGTTTGGTAACATTCGATTACGATGATTCAAGGAAGAGGGTGATTCAATTTCGGAATAAAGGACAGCAATACACCATCATAAGAGAGATGATGGGTGATTGGTTCTGTTTCGAGATTGCCAATTCAGCAAGCATGACAGACTCATTTCAACCTAACTGAGTTTGGGCAAATTTATCAGGTAAGAGAATCTTCGATCCCAAGAATTCTCCTAACAAACTCATTAAGGATGAATGTATTCTCCTTCTCCACAAATATCTTTCCACTTCGGTATTTTGTCGAGTCGAGAATACTAAAGTTCAAAAGAAGGACTTGTTTGTTCTTTCTTACACTATGATGAAGCAAAAACCAGAATTTGTGGATATAATTTGGGATATGATGAAGAAGAACTCAACGAGCATGAGGAGTAAAATTGGAGCGGCCGAAATTATCACCGCCATAGTCTTGGGAGCAAGAGGTGAACTCCCTTATGTTCAACAACCGGGTGAGTATTTTCGATACATGGATGGAAATTACTTGAAGAACACCGGATTACTCCATGAACATGATGGTGTTTATTCTTTTTATTCCTACTCCAACCGCACCAAGAAGCTCAACTTAACTCAAGAAGATTCTTCCGTCAGACCATCAAATCCATCCGTGAACCGCCTCAATGGAAAAGAACCTATGACCGAAGTTGAAGAAGAAAATGAAGATGAAGAAGCTCCGGAAGATTGGAAAGCTAGCATGTAACTTAAGTTAGATAATTGCCAAGCGAAACTTGGAGTCATGAAGAGAGAAATGAAGATTCTAAAGAAAAGTAATAAATCGATGCTTTGACGATTACTTTCATTCTTTAGAAAGCAATATTGTTAATTTACTCCTAGTCCACCGGATTCTCCTTCACAATAAACGGGTTTTATCTTTCCTTAGCTTTATTTTCAATTATTTTTAGACTAGTTTTAGCTTTAGCAGTTAGTTTTGATTTTTATAATGTCTCACAATGAGGACATTGTGTTCTTTATGTGTGGGGGGGCATTTGTAAAACTCCCGTAAAATCCAAAAAAATGAATAAAAATTAAAAAATCGAAGAAATTTGAAAATTTTTCTTGATATTTTGTTAGTTATACATTATCATTTCTTATACTTTACTAACTGTCTAAGGTTATTGTGAGTGTTAGGTTTTACAAATTTGATGTTAGTGTAAAAATTGAGCACATGTTGAATTTGAGTGTTAGTAGCACAACATTATTCGCAAGGATGAGTGGTGAGTAACATTCGAAAGCAACATTCCAAGTAAGTTTCGATTTATATTTCGATGCAACATGATTTAGTATAAGTTATATAGTTTTGGTTTAATGCTTCCGATAAGTTTAAGTGGAGTAATATCTAATGGTATTCTTACTATGAGTTTTATATGCAAATCTCGAATAAGTCCTATAAGTATTGAGTACGTTTAAAGTGTTAGGAAACTATAATACTTTGAAATTGATCAATAAAGGATGAGGGTATTACTGAAAAATCAAAAGAAAGAGAGGATAACCAATGAGTTATGCAAAAGGTGATGAATGGTACGGAGTAGAAACTGCAACCATTCATTGAGTGAAAAAAAGAAAAGAAAAGCATAGCATGAAAAATGGGTGCTAAGTACAAAGTACTTCAAAAACATATGCTTAAAAGAAAAAAATGAGAGAGTGGTATGGAGCATAAAATGCAATCACTGAAAAAAGGGGAGAGTGGTATGGAGCATGAAATGCAACAACTGTGAGTGTTTTTAGCATCTTAGGTTACCTAAAAATGCCTTGAGAGAAATTAATCAAAGTGCGCTTGTTATGTCCTTTATACTTTATACTATGCTTAAGAGAAGGTAATATTCGAGTATGCATATAACGCTTATATGAAGATGCGATTCGGTTGACTCTCTATTATGAACAAAGGTACGGAACTGAGCTATATAAATTGCACATTACTAATTTATGGGAAATTTCGAACTTCTTCTTGAAATCTTTTGCAAAGTGGAATGTGGTACTCACTGCAATAGTCTTTCACCAAATAAGGTACGAACTTGTTTACCAAATTTATACACTTCTATTGAATTTACCTTGAGGACAAGGCAAAAGTTAAGTGTGGTGGTATGATAAGTGTATAATTACACTTATTATCATCATAATTTTATATAATAAACACTATAGTTTTAGCCATTTTTATACTTCATATAAAAGATTTCATGTGGTATGTAGTTGTTTTTTATGCAAATGCAGATACTTGGTAAATCTTGGGAGTAAAATGAACTAAAGTGGAATTCTATGAAAAAAGAGTGAAAAAGGTGCAAAATGATGCGTGGAACTTGAAGATTTGGCTTGGAATCGAAGCTGTCGAAGATCGGTGAAGTTACAAGGAGATTTCTAAAGAAAACTCAATTCACGGTCGCGATAATACCTCGCGGTCGCGACCTGTTCACTTCAGAAATAGAAATCTATCAGTCAAAGGTTCACGGTCATGAATCACATATCATGGTCGCGACATGGACAGTTTTCTGGTATTATCTTCTTAACTACCAACCGCCAGATAAGTATGATCAACCGTCATCAACTACCAACGAAAAGACACTTATCAGGAGTCAACCAATCATGAAAAAGTGCCTTTCCATTATGGATTGAATCAAAGCCTCTCAACCAATCACATTGAAGAGATGCAATCTTTCACCAATGGATGTGACTCTTCGTTTGGATAGATGCAACCCTTCAAACTCTATAAATAGGGCTCCAAATCCTCAACAATTTCGTGCATCAATGTTGGATAGTGTGGAACACTAGAGAGGAAAGCAAAAGAGTGCAAATATAGTGTGTGTGTGTGTGTATAGTTAGATTCGCTACGTTCTTAAGTGTTAGTGAGAAAATGTTTAAGTGATTCGAATCTTTGTTTCGATCACTAGATTTCTTTACATTCTCGAGCGATTGTTGTATAAGTGTACTTGCAAATCACTTATCAATAAAAGTTTTTGTTCTTCAATATTCGTTTGTTCGATATTCGCAAAGAATAGCATCCTAGCGGAGGTTTTGTACGGGCTGAGACCGAATTCAAAGCAGACGCAGGAATTGCAGGAATTGACAACTCCCATTAAAGAGTGGATACGGTTTGATCAACTTTAGCTTTCACTTGCATACCTTACAACTTTTGCTTTACTTTCTACTTATACTTTCTATTTCTAAGTTTATGATATGTCTATGTGTCATAATGCGTATTTCATGCTAAGTCTTTTATGTTAATCAAGTTATATGCATTGGCTTTAATTTTAAGAGTAGTTTCGGGGTTAACAATAATGTGTATAATCACTGGATCTGTGATATAACGCTATTTAGTGAGCCAACATTTTTGGAATGGTAACTTGCTAAATGTGGCTATGTGAGAGCGACCCTTACTAAGCGTAGTATTGATGTTGTCCAGGTTTATATAACAGTCTTATCTCGTTTGCGCTAGACTTAGAAAAGTTATTTCATGTGTTGCTCTGTGATGAATTATTGAACATCTGAGTGTGTTGAACCGGTTTGTTAGATTAGTCTAGTGTGTCGTAACATCTTTGTTAATCTTGCATATTTTCTCTACTATACTTGTTCGTAGTGAAAATCTATTTATTTAGAGTCTCTAATCTATCACATCTATATTTACTCAACTTTTCATTCTAATCTTCCTATCCATGAAAATCTCTAATCTATTTTTATTTTATTTTACTTTGTTTTTTCCCTTCCATATCTTTAAACATGGTTCATTCTCTATGGTTTCGATATCTTTTAAAACTACATCACAACTGTGTACTTGCAGTTATCATCATTTTTCTATGTGATAAGGGGTATTGACAACACCTACATTTATTTGTGAACAAGTTTTTGGCGCAATTATTAACCAATAGTTCATGAGATTTTTGAACCATTATTGATTAAACTTATCAGTAGAAAAGTGGCAAACATTAGTTATAGAAGGATCTCGAACTGAGTGATGGCCTCTGAGAATACCTTAACCATTTGTATGAGGGGTGACACGTCTGAGATAGAGCGCATGAGCGACATTGAGAGTGATCAGCCATCTAGGCATTGGATGGACTTATCCGATCCCAAGTCATTTGATTGGAGAGAGGAAGATGAGCGGGTGGTAGAGGAACAAGGGGAAAATGTGTTGGGTGACCTAGTTGTTAGAACTAATAACCAATCATCGCTTAGAGATTATTTAGGCGAGGAGGCCTCATCATCATCAATGCCGGTGAATGAGCGAAAGATGACACTCTGAGTGGATGACATGGTGTTAATGGTCCATGAACTTCACCTCACTCATGAAGCCGTTATGTTCAAATAGCTTCAACAATGCCACGTCCTTCTTCCAAGCAAAAACCAACTGGTGAATGCTCTTCCACTTGTGCACTTTAGCATGTATATGGAGACAATGCAAAGAAGCTTCAAGTATCCTCTCCCTAAGTTAGTGTGCGAGTTATTGAAGGTGTGGAGAATCTATCCGGTTGTGTTACATCCCAAAAGCATGTGCCGACCTGATGGGCTATTACCAACTATGCATGGATGCCGACTTCTACATTCTTCTAGAAGCTATGTAGCATAAAGAAGATTAAAGGAGAAGACCACCATAAACTGAATAAGTCACCCAGCTCCGGATTCTACCACTTCTTTGTGAGGCCAGATTTAAAGAACAACTTCAAGGAGTTCTTGTTTTATATCCGCATAGATGAGAACCATCCAACCTTCCCCATCGAGTGGTCCATTGAGAAGTCGGTTAACTTGTCTAGGAAAGCCCACCAGGTTCATGACCCTAGGGAAGAATTTTTTAAGGGTTTAAAACCCAACATGTGGAGGTTAAGCATAGCCGCGTAGGCGCCAATTTAGGGTCACCATCTCTTAGCGCGTGACCTTGAGACTAACGAGATAATTTATCTGCAAAATCATGATCTACCGAATAGTACTTATTCTTTCACTCTTCTTTTGTTTTTTATTTTTCTTTTAGGCATCTCCACTCCTAAACAAATTGCTGCTGATCTTTTAGCCACTAAGAAGAAAGCCATGCAGAATCAAAGGACCAAGCCGGTCTCGATGAAAGTAGGAGTCGCAAGCTGGCCTTAGGCGGGAATGGGCTCTTCTACATCCAAGCATCCTTCAGCCGATCTATTTAGCCATTCAGCTACAAAGAAGAAGTAGAAGACCACTGAGGTAAACATCAAAATTTTACATCTTATTTTTATCCATCTTCATTATTTATTCATTCGCATTAATTCGAATTAACTAGTATTTGCCAATTTATGTTTGTTAGGTAGTTGATGCAGCTACCTGGTCTCCTAACTCATTCGCCTCAATTCGAATTGACTAGTATTTGCCAATTTATGTTTGTTAGATATTTGATGCGGCTACCTGATCTCCTAACCAGTCGGTACCAAAGCACTCTTTGGTGGACGTGTTTGTGAAGGTGGTTCCTGACACTGACTATAAGGAACTTAGAGTCGAGTCTCTCCTCAAGGGGTTCTTCCCCCTTCCTAAAGATGAGGCCACTACCATCCTTTCAACCATCCTCTTTCAAGACCTCACTTCTATAAGCAATTTCTTGTATTATTTTTCTTCAAGTTTTTATCACGTGGCTTGTACTGATAGTCCACCCGTTCATGTTTTAGGTAATGTTAAGGATGAGTGACCTAATAAGGCGGGCTTACAAGGATTCCTACTTCGAGATGAAGTATAAGATGGCTGCCGATCAGGTTAAGGACCTAGAGGCCAAGCTCACTACCATCACTCGAAAGGCGGAGGAGGCTGAAAATTCCTGGGTGAGGGTAACAAAGGATGCTGAGAAGGTAGCCGAGTTTGCAAAGAAGTTCGAGGAAGTGGCCACGAGGACCACCGATTTGGAGGAGGCCTTGGGAAGATCAGAGGAGGAGAGGAAGAACATCATGGTGACGATTGAGGTGATTACAAACCGCTTGTTTGAATGCGGCTATCTTTATGGAGAAAGGGTGTTGCTTGCAAGCCAAGCTCTTCATCCGGATAAATCGGATGACCTCGCCATGGAGGTGGAAAATTCCCTAGCTACGAAGACTTGGATGCTCATCAAAGGGAAAAGGAGTGCCAAGAGCTAGCGAGCCAAGAGGTGGACCAGGTCAACCCAGATGGTGAAGAGTCGGTGGTTCCCTCAGCCGAGAATGTAAAGGAGCTGGCTAATCGCACTACTTACCCTCCTCAACAGCTTTAGATTTTGGTAGTTTGATTTTGTAATTTGAGCTTGTGTGGCGAATATATTTGTAGGCCCTTCGTGGCATTTAACAATCGATCCTTCATGACCTGTATCGTTTATAAACTATTATTTTGCTTCTCAACTTTTTGTTATTTCATCTTGTTTGTTGTATTATCCTTTTCAAGCTATACATTTATCAAACAAAATCAAGAAGTAAGCAAGTTAAAGCGAGCCGTCTCTTAGGTTCTTAAAACGTTAAAAGAAGCTATAATCAACTACCGTATTGAGCCGCATAGTGAATAGTGGGAACTGAGTGCGCGAAGCCATGTGCTCAAATGTCCCTTAAAGGAGGGTTTCCCTCTAAGTTATCCTGTTCCTTATGAACTTTTAAAAAGATGAGTGAATTTCAGATAGTGTGATCAGTACTACTAAATTGCACAAGTAATTTTGAACAATTTTTTTCATAAAAAAGAGTAAAAGATAACATCAACCGACGTCTATAGGTCCATTATCCGGCTTGTGACCAATCAGGGGATGGGTGCCTTGTTAAAAACCTTATATGGATAATGTCTTGTGGGAGAAAATCCATATCAAGGAAACGAGTGCACGTGGTTGTACTCTATGGTCACACGGTTGTGAAGTACTATTTGAGAGAGGCTATATTCTAAGTTTTGGATAATTTTTTCCCATCCTTCTCTCTTAGTCTATATATGGCAGGTCCAATGACCTCATTGATTACACAGGGGCCTTCTTAGTTGGCTCCTAGTTTGCCTTTTCATTACAGCTTTTATGAGGTGGATGACTCTCTTAAGACCAGGTCCCCTTCTTTGAGCTATATTTCTTTGACCCTCTTATCGTGATACCTTGCTATCTTTGCTTTGTAGGATATCATTAGGATGCAAGCCTACTCGCGCCTACTATCTAGGCGGTTGAGCAGGTTGATGCTGTTTTGTTCCTCGTTGTAAAATTAGACTCGGTTTGAGGGAGCACCAATCTCAACCGGTATGACTACTTTGACTCATGGACTAACAGAAATGGTGTTTCTCCAGTTGGTTTTCAAGGAGTCATCTCGTATGATCATAGTACATTGTTTAACTCTTCATCCCATGCTCCTTTTTTTCCTTTTAGATGTCTTTTTAGCCCCTCACCAAGTGTTCTATTAGTAACTCTTGTTTGGCCATTCATTTGTGAATGAGCGAAGGATGAGAAGTGTTGTTTAATTTTCAACTCGTTATAGAAAGCCTTAAATTCAACTGCTATGAATTGCAAACCGTTGTCTGAGATGATCTTGTGGAACACTAAAATGGATGATGATGTGGTACCATATGAAGTTAATGTCCCGTTTTGGGGTGATGGTGCTTACTGCCAATACTTCTACCCATTTGGAGAAATGGTCGACCGCCACAAGGATGAATTTCTTCTACCGGATGGTCATAGGCATGGGACCGACAATGTCAATTCCCCATGTGGAGAACGGCCACCCAGTGTAAATAAGCTTCTGCATGGCATGTGGAGTGTGAGATTTCCTTGTGTGAATTTGGAATTTGTGGCACACTTGTACATACTTTTCTGAGTCAAGGTTCATGGATGGCTAGTAATACCCAAAGAGCTTTATGCGACGGAGGAGGGTTTCTACTACCTGATGAGACCCGCAAGCACCTTCATGCATCCTGACGATGATATATTGTCCGACCTCAAACGCATCTAAGCTACGCGTCTATGTGAGATCGCCGGTAGAGTTGATTGTTAATCACCGTTCGCTGATTACTTTACTATCTTGGTCGCTTCTGACTTGTCACTCGATAGTTTATCATGGGCCAAGTAGTTGATGATTGGTTCCATCCATCAAGCTCGGTTTGTTCCATAAGCATGATGTCTTTCATTTCACTTGATGGCGCGTGGATGACTTTAATGGGCATTGAAGTGTTCTCTAGTCATCCTTTGTTAAGGCAGCCTTTGCTAGTTGATCAGCCTCTTTGTTATTCACCTGGGATATGTGTTCTACCTTCCAGGCAGTACCCTTAGATTCAATCTCGAATATCAACTTTTGGAACTTCTCAAGGTACTTCATCACCGCTTCTTTGGTGGTGAAGTTTTTGTTGACTTGGTTAGATATGAGTTTTGAGTCGCTCATGTTCTTCACGTGATCTAGGCAGATTTCTCATATGAGTATTAGCCCTTTCATCATCGCTTCATACTCCGGTGCACTGTTGGTTGCTGGGTAGGCGAGCTTGGCTGCATAAATGAATTTGATTTTCTCAAGTCTATTGATCACAACTCTTATTCCTGCTCCTTCTTGTGATGAGGCATCGTCTACATATACGGTCCATTTTTCTGTTTTGGGTGCATCATTCGGGTTAAGGCCTTTGAACTCGGTCTCAAAGTCTGCTAATACTTGGGCTTTGATGGCTTTTCATGCTTCAAAACTTATGTTGAATTTGCCTAGGCAGACGGCCCATTTGGCCAGCCGATTGGATGTTTCAGGCCTTTGCAAGACCATTTTTAGTGGGTAGCTTGTTCTTACGACCACGGTGCAACCTTGAAAGTAGGGGCGAAAGCGAAATGTTACAAAAGATTAGTTCTAATGCCAACTTCTCGATTCACGGGTATCTTGTCTCAGCGCCTCTTAAGGTTTTTCTAGTGTAATATATTGGGTGTTGTCCTTCAACTTCTTCCTTGACCAATACTGATCCAACTATTTGGTCAGTCTTTGCTAAATACATGTATAGGCCTTCGCCATTTTCTGACCAACTAAGTAGCGGTGGGGATCTAAGGAATTTCTTAATGCTATTAAAGGCATCTTAGAAAACTTCATCCCACTTAAATTACTGGTCTTTCTTGATGACCTTGTAGAATGACAGACACCTCTTGGCTGAGAAGGAGATGAACTGTCTTAAAGCATTGATCCGACCGTTGAGTCTTTGAACCTCTTGGAGAGTCTTTTGGGGTTGCATATTTATAATCGTGCCAATATTCTCAAGGTTCGCCTCAATTCCCCTTTATAATATGAGGTATCCTAGGAACTTGCCCTCCTTTACTCCGAAGGTGGATTTTTTCGGATTTAGCCGGAGTTTGTGTTTTTGCAAGGTTTTGAAGAAGATTCTAATGTCTTTCGCATGGATCTCCTCGCTTTTACTCTTGATGATCATGTCGTCCATGTAAACTTCAATAGTGTGGCAAATTGTATCCTTGAACATGTCATCGACCAACCGTTGGTATGTTGCTCCGACCTTTTCTAATCCAAACGACATAACCGTGTAGCAGTAGGTTCCTTCATGAGTGATGAAGGATGTTTTCTCCTGGTCATATAGGTGCATGGTGATCTGGTGATAGCCCAACTTCACATTAAAGAGCGATTATATGGCGAAGCTGATCAATGCTAGGTAGTGGGAAACTATCCTTAGGTGTGGCTTTGTTGAGGTCAGTGAAATCAACACACATCCACCATGAGCCGTTTGCTTATAAGGACTATGTTGGCGAGCCATTCCTAGTAGTGTACGGCTCTGATGTGGTCGCCTACTAATAGCTTCTTTATTTCTGCTTCAATTGCTTTTTACCTTTTAGGGGAGTGGTTTCTCATTTTTTGATTGCCTAGGTCACTTTGATTATGTTTGTGAGTCGTACCCACCACCGATCATGAGGACCAAACCTTTATTTTGCCTCTTGGGTGATCTTGTCCTCTCCATCTCTCTTGTCCCCATCATGCGACCGCTTGGTGATGCCTATGACAAATTGTTCCAACTTGCCTTCTTTGATGAGCTGGTAGACTTCATCTGATAGGACTCGGCAATCATCCATGTGGTGACCCTTGGCCCTGTGGAACTCGGAATATTTGCTCATGTCTCATCCTTATTGGGACTCGGCACTCACCCTTAGGTAACAGAGGCTTCTTTTATCGCCACCTTTCTAAATGGCGACCATGATATAGCTCAAGGGCGTTTATGGTTGGTCTCCCTCTTGGAATGGGGCTGATGTAATCCTTTCTATTCGATGTTCATGGGTTACTACCCCCCTCTTTCTATTCTATCTTTGGTCTTCAAACCTAGGGTGATTGTTAGCTGGTTGCTTTTCCCTAGGATGATCCAATTCATCAATCTCAATGTGACCCTTTGCTATGTTCATCATTTGTTGAAGGTCGACCGGGTTTCTTTGGATGATTTCTTCCCTGAGTCATTCACTATGAGTTCCTTTGATCATGGTTTCTTTTATGATGGTGAAGTTGATGTTACGTACTTGGAGGTAGACACGGTTGAATCGCCCGATGTAGGTTCGTAATGACTCATTTTGGCCTTGTTTGACATCGTTGAGTGTTCGTGATGAGGTTCTGACGGGTATGGAACAAATGAACTACGTGCAGAACTTTTGTTGGAGTTCCTTCCAATTGTTGATGGAGCCTGATGGCAACACGTCAAACTAATAAGTTGCAGTCCCAATGAGGGTGCTTTGGAAGTATCGGCACATGTGAGCTTCAGAGACGTGTACCAAGTTCATTTTGTTTTTGAAAATTTTTACATGAGTTTGGGGGTCCGTTTCTCTGCTAAAGTTGTTAAAATGAGGAATCTTGACGTTTGGGTTAAGCGATTCATTCTAAATCTTGGTGCTGAATAGGGAATAAGATGATGTTAGAAGGGGCGCATGCGTAGTTACTGCGAAGTGGTTGAGTTCCTCTTTAAACATCTTTATGAACTTCGGATCGTTGAGGTATCTCTTTTCCTGCCCTTGTGGCCGAGGCTTAGGATGAGATGGGGGAGGAAGAGTTGAGTGATGAGGAGGTGGAGGTGGTATTCCTTCATTATACCATGAGTGGTTGCAAGCTAATTGGAAGGTTCCACTTGAGTGGAGAAATGGCAGTTGGTTATAGATCGGTTGTTGGGGGATGTCGAGATGTTTGACCAGTCCCATTAGTTCTCCCCACGACATGGCAGAGGTTTCACCTTCACTCAGCTCCGTCGTTTCTGGAGGTAAGTTGTTAACAGGTCCCTATAATAAGGGAGTGGAGAGGATGGATAACCTCTGATAATGAGTGGCGAAGATGGATGGGGTGAACAATCTGGGCATTGAGAATGGATTGGGTAGTTGATATTATTGTGGCCGGATTGGGTGGGTATCCAGGTGTGGGGTAGTTACTCATGCTGCTGTTATAAGCTCCACTGGAAGTGTGACCGGCCATCAACGTGCCATCTGAGCCATTCAGTAGGCCAAACAAATTGAGCCTTATCTGGCCTTGGTCCTCCAGTATCATATTGTATTTTTGTAGCATGCTTTCGAAGAAGGTGACACTGTTTGTAGCTGGCGCGGTATGGACGTCGCAATGTGATGTGTTGTGGGATGACATGGTGGTCGTTGTGGATGTCAAAGAAGTGGAAGTGGAGGTAAGTTAGGTCTCTCCACTTCCTCCGCTGGAAATTCCGTTGGACATAGCTGACGGTTTGAGTGTTCGATCACTAGAACAAAAGTGTTAAATTGTGTGGAACAAAAATCTTCTTTTGTTCCACTCTCACTACAACACTGAAAGATTGGTGTGAGAAGGTGTCTCCCATGCGCTTATCTTCAGAATGTTAATCTTCTGTAATCTGCCTTGCTTGGGGGTTGGAACCTGCAAAACAAGGGGTGACTAAAGGGGGATTAGCCGTGCAACGACGTAGCCTCTCTGATGCTTAAATTAGCGACAAATTTATGATATGAGGCAGAATAGTAATGTAAAGAGTGAGTGAGAATTATCTTCCTCTGATATATGGTGGAGGTTTGCATATATAGGACGTAGATGAGCCTAAGCAGTGATGGAGGTGATCTCTATCACTAGTGGCTCACTCCTACTTGAAGTGCATCTCTTGTTTGAAGAGGTAAAGCCCAACTAGAACTGAATCTTTTGTTAGTTGGATAAGTATGGGAGATGACTTGGCTTCTCTATGTTCGCGGGAGACTCGCTTCACTGCTCCAATCACCCGGTGGAGCCGGATCACCAGGTGGTGATGGTCGTGTGGCGATCACGTGCGTGGCTAAACCATGCCGGGTTATCAACTAATACTGCTCAAATAATTTTAAGGCTGTTAAGTGTTGTTTGAAAATAAAATCCCGGCTTATTAAAAGATGTTGATTGTAGAGATTCGTTAAAAGTTGAGATGAAGGGAAATAATTTTTTCTAAACTAAATCCAATCCAATGGAAGAGGGGCACATGGCCTTTAAATCAAAAGAAAATATTACTAACATTTGGCACAAAAAACTCGGGAATTTCCATCTTCGAGGCTACTTCAAATGCAATCAAATAAGCTAGTTGAAGAAATTTCTGGCCTTGATGATGATCTGACCTATTGCAAAGCATGTAATTTTGGCAAGCAACACAGGCAACATTACCATTCCCGAAACAAGCTTGGGGAGCTTCGAAGAAAATGCCTCTCATTCTGACAGATTTTTGTGGTCCTCTAAGAACACGATCATTGAAAAAATGACATTTCTATTAATTAATATTTGTTGATGATTTAACAAGAATGTGTTGGATATTCTTTTTGAAACAAAAAATCCAGAAGCTGCTGGTGTATTTATGAACAAATTAACAGAAACCCATGCCAACAAGGACATCCATAAAAGCATCTGTAACTGTGGATAAACAATAGACAAGTCTTTCAATCCTTATAGTTGTTAATTATTGTTGTCTCACTCTAAATTTTTCACTATATGCAGCCAAATCATAGCCGATTTTGTGTTGCCCCTGCTTACTAATTTAGCATCGTGCTGTCTGTGATCCCGCGCCTGACTATCTTTTCATATTTAAATTTGTTGTTTACCATCAGCACATCCATTATTGAGACATATTTATGGTTGTGGTTGTTATTTTCAACTTATAGTATTCAAGAGCACCACACAATCTTAGTATGGATATGTGAGAATATTTATATGGATTATGAACGTTCAGTTTTGATGCAAATCTGTTAAGAAATTATATATAATTGAAATATATAAAATACAAGCATTAACAAATCAATTAGCTGGCTAGGATATATAATAGTACTCCAACAGAATAGGGGAACACAAGTGCAAAATACAAAGTTTAAATGAAGAGACAATAACATGAATACGTAGCTGTTTATTAACACAGCTACTCTGAATATGAAAAAAATGAAATCAAACAAATAACATAATATATAAGATATAGATATAGTCGTATAAGATTCTTAAGGAGTAGTAGTTATTGCATCATTTGGTTTAACTTCCTTTGGCACAACTGGAATATGAGGCAATTCGGGCTTTGGCAACTCGGACAAGTGAGGAAGTTCAGGCTTTGGCAACTCGGGCAGGTGGGGCAGTTCAGGCTTTGGAAGCTCTGGAATTTTGGGGAGTTCGGGTTTTGGCAACTCGGGCAGGTGGGGCAGTTCAGGCTTTGGAAGCTCTGGAATTTTGGGGAGTTCTGGTTTTGGCAATTCTGAAACTTTGGACACTTCAGGTTTTGCAAACTCCGCTAGTTTGGGTAGCTCTATTTTAGGCAATTCGGGTTTTGGCAACTCTGCAACTTTAGGATATTCAGGCTCAGGAACTTTGGGAAGTTCAGGTTTAGGCAACTCTGGAATTGTAGGAAGTTCGGGCTTCGGCAACTCAGGAACTTTGGGGAGTTCAGGTTTAGGCAATTCTGGAATTTTAGGAAGTTCAGGCTTTTGTAATTCCGGAATTTTGGGGAGTTCGGGTTTTGGTAATTCTGGAATTTTGGGTAATTCAGGCTTCGGCAACTCGGGTAATTCAAGGAGATGCCTTGCAGCTTCCGCATGAATTGTTGTGTAACTCATCAATACATACAAACTCAGCACCAACGCCATCATTTGAACAAGTCTACTGGATGAGACACAAAGCTTAACCATCATCAATAATCAACCAAATAAAAACTCAAAAGTACAATAGTTGCTAAATAAATTTAATTTGTGCTGTGTTTTGGTTATGATGTTTAAATGAGATTTTATAGGTACCGGATAAAATGGAAGAAAAATAGTGTTATTAATTAGTTGAACTTCTCACCTAAATCTTGGTATTAGAGGAATATTAGGTATTTTATAATAATGTGAAGTGAGTCATAGCATGGTAGATTACATCTTGCAATGTTTTCTGGCTCTCACTTACCAAACCATTTGCACAATCTATCAATTAGTTTAGCTAAAATTGAAATCGCTAATTGTTCTCGAGTTTTGTTATGACTTTTGATCCAATTTTGTCTTTTTTTCTGTTACTTTTTATGAAAGAAGTTAAACATATAATATGAAGAAAACGTTTTCTTAGTTTAACTTTGTATTTGCATTAATAATTAGGAAGTCCCAATTCAAACCAATTTGTTAAGATACTTGATTCATTTAAGTAAATATTTTAATTCCTTAAGATGATGTTTTTGTGTTCAATTCTTTTACAAATTTATAGGATACATATGGATCAAACCAATTTGTATGTCAACTTTGAAAACTTTCGAAACGCCATCTTTTTGAAACAAATGAAAGAATTAAAATAATTTTTGGGAACCAAAATTAACAAATGATAGATGATGTGAATTTAGACCGCACATATGAAAGAAATGAGAATTCGATTGGTCTTTGATCGGACTAAACAAAATAAATTCCAAAAAATTTTACTTAAACTATTTTCAATAATGAGTAGGGATGTCAACGGGTCGGGTTCGGTGCGATAGTACAACCCCCATTCCGCACCAATGCTTTTCGGGTGCGGGTTCGGGAATTCCCCATTTAATGTTTTGTGGATTTTTTCACACCCATTCCGCACCCGTGCGGGTATCTACGGGTATCGGGTAATCTCCGCTCAACAATAAAATTTCAAGTAATGAAATTTAATAAATACAAACATCGTTTATTTTCATATTAAAATGGTAAACCGAAACTAGTGAAAAAAATATCATTTAAAATAATATTTCAAGAACTAGGGAATAAATAACATAGTTGATATTTTTTTTATAATACACACACACGTGTGTGTGTATAATACCAG
>CATIWQ010198409.1:0-12330 GCA_949673415.1 Euphorbia schlechtendalii | reverse complement strand
GGTAAGAGAGTCTTCGATCCCAAAAATTCTCCTAACAAACTCATTAAGGATGAATGTATTCTCCTTCTCCACAAATACCTTTCCACTTTGGTATTTTGTCTAGTCAAGATTACTAAAGTTCAAAAGAAGGACTTGTTTGTTCTTTCCTGCGGTATGATGAAGCAAAGTAGAAATTGTGGATATAATTTGGGATATGATGAAGAAGAACTCAACGAGAATGAGGAGTAAAATTGGAGCGGCCGAGATTATCACCGCCATAATCTTGGGAGCAAGAGGTGAACTCCCTTATGTTCAACATTCGGGTGAGTATTTTCGATATATAGATGGAAATTATTTGAAGAACACCTGATTACTCCAAGAGCACTATGGTGTTTATTCTTTTTATTCCTACTCCAACTGCACCAAGAAGTTCAACTTAACTCAAGAAGATTCTTTCGTCGGACCATCAAATCCATCTGTGAACCGTAGCAAAGGAAAAGAACCAATGACCGAAGTTGAAGAAGAAAATGAAGATGAAGAAGCTCCGGAACATTGGAAAGCTAGCATGCAACTTAAGTTGGATAATTACCAAGCAGAACTTGGAGTCATGAAGACATGAAGATTCTAAAGAAATGAAATAAATCGATGCTTTGAAAATTACTTTCATTCTTTAGAAAGCAAAATTGTCAATTCACTCCTAGTCCACTGAATTCTCCTTCATAATAAATGGGTTTAATCTTTCCTTAGCTTTATTTTCAATAATTTTTAGACTAGCTTTAGCTTTAGTAGTTTAGTTTTGATTTTTGCTAAATGTCTCACAATGAGGACATTGTGTTCTTTAAGTGTGGGGCGGCATTTGTAAAAATCCCGTAAATCCAAAAAAAATGAATAAAAATTAATAAATTGAAGAATTTGAAAATTTTTTTGTTGATTTTTGTGTCAAGTTATACATTATCATTTCTTATACTTTACTAACAATTGTCCAAGGTTATTGTGACTGTTAGGTTTTACAAGTTTGATGTTAGTGCAAAAATTAAGCGCATGTTGAATTTGAGCGTTAGTAGCACAACAATATTGGCAAGGATGAGTGGTGAGTAACATTCGAGAGCAACATTCCAAGTAAGTTTCAATTTATATTTCAATGCAAAATGAATTGGTATAAGTTATATAGTTTTGGTTTAATGCTTCCGATAAGTTTAAGTGGAGTAATATCTAATAGTATTCTTACTATGAGTTCTATATGAAAATCGCGAATAAGTCCATAAAGTATTGAGTATGTTTAAAGTATAGGGAAACTATAGCCGTAATACTTTGAAATTGATCAATAAAGGATGAAGGTATTAATGAAAAATCAAAAGAAAGAGAGGATAACCAATGAGTTATGCAAAAGGTGAGGAATGGTATGGAGTAGAAACTACCACCATTCATTGAGTGAAAAAAAAGAAAAGAAAGCATAGCATGAAAAATGGGTGCAAAGTACAAAGTAATTCAAAAACATATGCTTAAAAGAAAAAAATGAGAGAGTGGTATAGAGCATGAAATGCAACCACTGAAAAAAGGGGAGAGTGGTATGGAGCATAAAATGCAACCACTGTGAGTGTTTTAGCATCCTAGGTTACCTAAAAATGCCTTGAGATAAATTAATCAAAGTGTGCTTTCTATGTCCTTTATACTTTATACTATGCTTAAGAGAAGGTAATATTCAAGTATGCATATAACGCTTATATGAAGATGTGATTCGGTTGACTCTCCATTAAGAACAAAGGTATGCAACTAAGCTATATAAATTGCACATTACTAATTTGTTGGAAATTTTGAACTTTTTCTTGAAATCTTTTGCAATGTGGATGTGGTACTCACTTCAATAGTCTTTTGCCAAACAAGGTACGAACTTGTTTACAAAATTTATACACTTTTGTTGAATTTACCCTAAGTACAAGGTAAAAGTTAAGTGTGGGGATATGATAAGTGTATAATTGAATTTATTATCATATAAATTTTATACAATAAACGCTATAGTTTTAGTCATTTTTATACTTCATATAAAATATTTCACGTGGTATGTAGTTGTTTTTTATGCAAATGCAGATACTAGGTATATCATGGGAGCAAAATGAGCTAAAGTGGAATTCTATGAAAAAAGAGTGAAAAAGGTGCAAAAAGATGCGTGGAACTTAAAGATTTGGCTTAGGATTGAACCTCTCAAAGATTAGTGAAGTTGCAAGGAGATTTCTGGGAAAAAAACTCAAATCATGGTCGCGACATTCATTCGCTACCGTGACTTATTCACTTCAGAAACAGAAGTCTGCCAACAAAGATTCATGGTCACGACATGTATATCACAGTCGTGACATGGACGGTTTTCTAGTTCTATCTTCTTAACTAACAATTGCTAGATAACCGACATCAACCGCCATCAACTACCAACGAACAGACGCCTATCAGAAGTCAACCAATCATGAAAAGGTGCTTATCCATTGTGGATTACATCAAAGGTTCTCAACCAATCACAATGAAGAGATGCAATCATTCACCAATGGACACAACCCTTCGTTTGGATAGACGTAACCCTTCAAACTCTATAAATAGGGCTCCAATTCTTCAACAATTTCATGCATCAGTAGTGCATTGGATTAGTGTGGGATAGAGTGTAAAAAGTGATAGAGAGATATAGTGTGTGTATAGTTAGATTCGCTACGTTCTTAAGTGCTAGCGAGAAAATGTTTAAGTGATTCGAATCCTGGTTTCGATCACTAGGTTTCTCTATATTCTCGAGCAATTGTTGTATAAGTGTACTTGCAAATCACTAATCAATAAAAGTTTTCGTTCTTCAATATTCATTTGTTCAATATTCGCAAAGAATAGCATCCTAGCAGAGGTTCTATACGGGCCGAGACCGAATTCAAAGTATATGCAGGAATTGCGAGAGTTGACGACTCCCATTAAAGAGTGGATACATTTTGATCAACTTTACCTGTCACTTGCATACCTTACAACTTTGCTTTGCTTTCTGCTTATACTGTCTATTTTGAAGTTTATGATATGTATATGTGTCATAATGTGTATTTCGTGCTAAGTCTTTTATGTTAATCAAGTTATATGCATTGGCGTTAATTTTAAGAGTAGTTTCAGGGTTAAGCATAGTATTGATGTTATCCAGGTTTATATAATAGTTTTATCTCATTTGCACTAGGTTTAGAGAAATTATTTAATGTGTTGCTTAGCGACGAATTATTGAACATCTGAGTGTACTGAACTGGTTTGTTAGATTAGTCTAGTGTGTCATAACATCTTTGTTGATCTTTCATGTTTTCTTTGCTATACTTGTTCGTAGTGAAAATCTATTTATTTAGAGTGTCTAATCTATCACATCTATATTTACTCAACTTTTCATTCTAATCTTTCTATCCATAAAAATCTCTAATCTATTTTTATTTTCTTTTATTTTGTTTTTCCCCATTTATCTTTAGACCAAACTCCTTCCCTGTGGGTTCGATATCTTTTAAAACTACATCGCAACTGTATACTTGCAATTATCATCATTTTTCTATGTGATAAGAGGTATTGACAACACCTGCAGTTTATGTGAACAAGTTTTTGGCATTATTATTAGGATAATTCTATCAGAACAAGTGTAGCCAAGTCTTGTGAATAAGTTATTAAACTTATCAGTAGAAAAGTGGTGAACAAATGTCCAGGATGAGCTTTCTTTCTATCTAATTGGGCTTTCTAATGAATAAGAAGCCCAAAGAAATAAGGTAGATGATTTTCATATGATTTCAGGACCCTGCAAAATGTGAAAAATCTTACAAGGGAAAAATTACAACTTCATCTTCGAACTAGTGAGTCGGAAGCAAAATCCCGTGCTCACAGGTTGCCCCTCATGGGATCACTGTTGATGACATCAGTATGGTCTCGCGATCGAAAAAGCAGCAAGGTTTAGAAACAATACTTGTCCGGTCATGGTTAGCACTGTTCGCGATGCAGTTGGAAGGTTTCATCGAGGTTCGAGGATTTCGGGGATCGGTCCTTCCGTGCCCCTTGTTTAATAGCCTTATTTGGCAATGATTTCTCCTTGAAGGTTAACCTTTAGCTTGTTGACACCGTTAGAATTGTTGGCTGTGTGCCTCTATCCTTCTAGTTGAGGATCACGTGCGTAGGTGGTGGGAGGCCTGTTAATGATACAGAACATGGGAAAGAACTCAGGACAAGGTTCGAAAAGATGTGAATTGTAGAAAGTTCATGTACTGTAAAAAGTCATAAGATTACAAATTGTAGAAAGTTCGTTGAGTGTAAAAAGTCAAGAAAATTTGAACATTAGAGAGTTCTTTAACTATAAAAGTTACGAAAGTGTGAACTGTAGAAAGTTCATTGATTGTAAAAAGTCAAGAAATTTCAAATTGTAGAAAGTTTGTTGATTGTAAAAAGTCAGGAAATTTTAAACTATAGAAAGTTCGTAGACTGTAAAAAGTCATGAAATTTCAAACTGTAGAAAGTTCATTGATTGTAAAAAGTCAGAGTATTTTGAAATGTAGAGATTTCGTTGACTGTAAAAAGTCAGGTAAGTTCGAATTGTAGAAAAAATGTTGACTATAAAAAGTTAGGAAATTTTTAACTGTAGAGAGTTTGTTGATTGTAAAAAGTTAGGAAATTTTGAATTGTGGAAATTCCGTTGATTGTAAAAAGTTAGGAAAATTTGAACTGTAGAAAGTCTATTGAGTGTAAATAGTCATGAAATTTTGAACTATAGAGAGTTTGTTGATTGTAAAAAGTCAGGAAAGTTTGAACTGTAGAAAGTTCGTTTATTATAAAAAGTTAGGAAATTTTAAACTGTAGAGAGTTCGTTGACTGTAAAAAGTTAGGAAATTTCGAACTGCAGCAAGTCTGTTTGACTATAAAGAGTCGGAAAGGTTTAAGAAAATGCAAGTTATGGATGCATGTTTTAATTCTTTGATTGAGATTGCTGAAAGCAAAAATTTTTACCCCTTTAATCAACAATTAAAATTAGAAGGCGTATTAATTCTCTGGTCGTACGACCGAGTTTTGAAAATATTTTTGTGAGGTTCTGTGAGTCAATACCTGCTTTCAATGTCTTTTATACTTATATATGAATTTTGAGAGGTTAAGAATGAGTTTGGGCTGGAAACAAAAGAAATGGGCTGGGCTAAAAGCCAATGTTGTTAACGACATTGGGTGATGTTGTTAACGACATTGCAATGTAGTTTATGACATTGCACCAATAGGTTTTAAAATAAAACCTAATTTCTTCCACATTCTCACTTCCATCCGAAAATCAGCCCCTAAACTCTCAAATTTCCAAACTTATTGTCCCTAATCTTTCGAACATGTTGTGCAGGATCAAGTCCCGCAACTCGAAGGTCATCACTTCGTCCTCACTTCAAGCCCATCTTGATGTCCTAAACTTCAAACATTTCTTGGTGGCAGCGAAATTTTGTTTTGAGAGGGAGGACGAATTCATCGGGTTTTCCTTCAACTCCCCATCACAACTTTGTGCCCGATGCTTGGGGAACACGCCTTAGTAGTCTAGGTAACCCGAAACTCCCTCAATTTCGAGTTTTTTCCTGATTTTAGTTTGAAACTTAGGTTTGAAATTTTGTGAAAATTTTATGTTTTAGTTGAAATTGATGAATGATTAGGCTTTATATGTTGATTATACATAGTTTAAGATTATTTGGAACCAGATGTGGGGGATTTAAATGCAAAAATTTGGATTTTTAGTGGTTGAAATCACAGGCAGAGGTTATTTATGCCTCTGCAACTGTATTATCGTTAACGACATTACATTGTCATTAACAGCATTGCAGTGACAGAGGCAAAAATAGCTTTTATCTCTCCAAAAGCTAGTATTGAGCGCGATTTCAATCTAGTTTACATTTCACGACAGCATGTATGCTTGAAAATATCGACTTGAGATGCATGTTTATGATAAAAAAGCATACGGATCCTTGCGTTGGCTTTGTGATTGATCTTCATAATTTGCTATTTATTTTTATAATCACAGACCTATACCAACTTTGCTAGTATAGTGGCCATGGGCAGGTGGTGGAATCACACAACCGAAGACTTAGAACTTCGAGATGCTATCGATGCCACCGGATTTGGTGGGCTCGCGTGGATTATGCTGGTGCACATGCCTCATTTATCCCATCTGGCTTGCACTACCTTGGTTGAGCGGTGGTCCAAGAATACCTACACCTTCCATCTACTAGTGGGGGAGCTGACCATCACACCTTCGAATGTGGTGGTGATGAGTGGCCTAACCTGGCACGCAGGAGTCATTCACTTTGACATCTTTTTGGAACGATTCTCCACTTCACATTGTGTGATCAATCAGGTGCGCGAGTTATTCGGTGTTGCCCCACGAGCGAGCAAGCTCTCATATAAGGAGCTGTGCACTCATTGGGGTTCGATGGATGTGGTACCCGTGAACCAGTAGGCTCAGTGTGTCCTCTCCTTCGTCATCTACCTACTCACCCTACTATTCTTCCCGATTGCTTCAAGCAAGATCAACTACAGGTTGATCTCCACGGTCGAGGACTTGGCATTGATCTCGGTGTAGAACTAGCTGCGGGCCATCTTAGGCCAGCTGTACTACGGCTTGGATTATGAGATGAGGTCCCATGATAAGGCCCTCAAGTTAAGCCATGTCCTGCTCCAAGTGATTGACTCGATCTTTTTAGCTTTTTCTTTTAGCAATTTCTACCGACTTATATGAATTTTATCTTTATCGTAGGTTTGGGCCTTCTAATATCAGATCCTCCCTCACTCGGTCTTCAAGACCAAGCCAGTCTAGGATAAGCATTTTTTTACCATTTGGTGCCTACCGATTGGAGGTCTTCGCATGTGGCAGACTGAATACCGAGAGTACCTCCACAACCTGATAATCGAGCAGGTGTTGAGTCATATCTTTGAGCCTTCTTACTATTTCTTTGCTTTGGTAAAATTGTCGTAAATGTGCATTCTCTTTTCTTTCAGCTTAGGTTAATTCGGACCCTTGAACTACTGTGTCGAATCAGGTGGCGGTGGTGACTGCGTGAACTGACGTCGATGACTACTGACTGGTGCTAGAGAGCCCTCTTTCCCTCGAATGGTATTTTGGGAACGGGTTTAGGCTTTGTGGACCTTTGTGATCGCGGAGCTCTCTATTCCTTCTCATCCTCCCACCCGCGTCTTCTAACCAAACTTGACAATCACCTCGATGGCAGATCGAGCCACCTTCCTGGATGGGAATGGTGTGGCAGCTCCATCCGTTGGCGGTTCCTACCTAGCACATATAGAGTGGCTTCTTCCTCCTTGACCTCGTACCACTCTTAATGACAATGAGGATTAGCATCGCTAGAAGGTAATAGAGATGATGGGTGGAGCTCTCCCAGATGATGAGGAGGAGGCTAACCTAGGTGGAGGCATTAGAGATGTTGATCCTAATAGCGGTCCAGGCCACGGAGGTGATGCGGGCAACGGGGGACACGATGGCGATGGTGCCAATTGCTAGGGACACGGCAGATGAGAGGGCAGTGGAGGAAATGGTGATAGCTACGCGTGTTCTTCCAGGGTATGAATCCTTTGCTCTTGGCTTCCTTAACCTTTTATAGCATTTGTTGAGTACTTATTTTCTTAAAAATGGCTGGCGTTGGTAAGTGGGCTCGCGCACTCCGAGCCAATTCTCAGGACTGGATGTATCACATCCCCAACTTCATGGAGGGGCATCTCACCACCCATTTGGATACCACCTTCTCTTTGATGGCGAGGGTGACAGATACACATATTACCATGAGTTTGCACATTGTGACCTTCTCCTTGGAGGACACCACTCATGTGAGTCTCTCTCCTTCATTTTACTTTTAAGCTCAATTGATTCTTGCTTTGACCTTTGCTTTATCTTGTTAGGGCTGATGCGGAGAAATAAGTTCACCACTATCTGTCTGCTCATGACATGATCATCACGTAGAATGGGGTGACTGAGGTAAACCTATTTAATCTTTGTAAAATATATTTTTATGAATGCATGTTGATGCATATGCTTATTCTTCATATGTTGACATCTTTGTGAGTGTTTATGTTGTGATGCATGCTTTCTGTTGTAGGCCTTGATTTATCTGAGCACCAGAACTATCTAAGGTCCCAAGAGCGCATGAGGACTCAAAATTTGAGGATCATAGATTTAGAGAGGTAGTTGGCCCAGTTAGAAAGATTCCCGCTCTAGCATTCACAGGGGTAGATCGGGGAGTTGAGACGTGGGGTGGACAACCGCATTGCCGGGACTGAGTAGGATGAGGATGAGGGGGATTCCTCTTCTATTTAGATTTGTTTCATTTTTTCTGTAGTTATTTTCATGTTTGTAGGGACCAAACTCACTATAGTTTTTTGTGCTGCTAACGCCTCTTGCCCAATTTCTAGTTTCTTCCTAAATATTTTTGTTGAATTTGAGTGAGTTCCTTTGTTCCAACTTTATTACAATATTTGAATTTTCCTGTCATAATGATTCTTTTTGCTATTTCATTACTTAATGGTATTTCCCTCTATTGGTCCGTAAACGGGCTCTTAACAACAGTAGAGGGGGGGGGGTGAATGCTTGATCTTGGTTACTTTTTGATTCTTAAAGTTTAATTTTGCAAGTTTGGTTTTTATATGTGTGCTAAGAGTGATATAAAAACTTATAACCTGCTCAGCTTTGCTGGTATAGTTTATCTTCAATCTTTAGCTGAGTAAGACTACTTAGCATATATAGGATAATAAGCAGGATAATGAATGTGAGAGAGAGATGAATGGGCTGATCACTAATCAAGATTAATGCTTAAATTAAAACATCAACATCTGAGATTTATCCTGGTTAGGCCCCTAGCCTACCTCCAATCCCCGGATACCGTCTTCGAGCTTTAATCCACTAGTGAGTCATTCCTTCAATAGGCAGAGAAGCTTTTACAACGGGTAGACTCAATTACAGAAAGTACCCTCCTTTTTAACTACCGCTCAACTCAGTTTGGGTACCCTTCACAAACTAACACTAAGATTAATTTAAGAATATGAACTGGATTCAACTTATAGAAATGTTGAATCCTTACAATGTTAATCTAAGTAATTTCTCTCTATTACAAAAAGATATGACTTTGATGTTTGCTGATTGCTTGCAATGGAATTTCTTTGGAAGCTAGAGTAATTTGCACAGCATTTTAGCTCTTAAGGAATTCGCAGTGATTCACTAAGTTTGAATATCTTCTCCAGTCTTCTATTTATACATTGAAGCTATGCAAAGTAGCCATTGCAAACTTTACGATATTGCTAATCTTCAATTTCTCATCTCTTCAAATCTTTTGAATCTTCACATTAGAGACAAATTCCAGGACGTTTAGAGATAGAATTTGAACGTTGAGGATATAATTCCATTGACAAATTCTCGTTTGTCTTCAAGCATTTTGGTTCTAAGTGAGATGTGCTAGAATTCAATGTGGAGTCTTCTCATTGGATGACCTTGCTGACGTTGATAGATTCACGCGGAGACACTTGAGACGTGACGTATAACAGAAAATTCCTTTAACTTAGACTGTAGCGAGGAATCTCTAACATACCGTACTGACACTATTTGGCATTGTGAGGACCACAGGAATCTTCGTTAATTTCAGTGCCTTTTCTCCTGAAAAGAAATTAAAGAATATTCCATTCCTTCATAGACGAAGTTAGTAGCACATGTGTCATTAAGTCTCTACGTGTCAAGAAACGTGCTTTTAAATAAATAAAAGCAGGGCTCAGCACGAGCTAAGTGATGTAATCCTAAACTATGTAGTACTCTGCATAGACTTAGCTGTTCCTACTCTACGTCATAACTTAATTAATTAACAAGGAAAAACTAACTTATTCTCTCTTGAATAAACTCAAGTCAGCTTTATTAATTAAGAGTCTACTTAGTACTCAATTAATTTAACTATCCTAGACAGTTTGCTATATCTAAAACTACTCAGTACTGTGAGGTACTATTAACTTGGGTTCTACAATCTCCCCCATTTTGGAAAGATAGCAAACAAGGTAGTAAAAGAAGTTAATTGAATAAATAGTTCAGAGATTATAGAATACATGAAAAGCGATGTAAAACTCCATTGTGTTGAGTGACTTTCCTTAGTCAGATTGAGCTCCCCCAAAATTGAGCGAGTCTTCTACAAGTAGCTCAGCTCCCGCATGCTTAGAGGATTTCTTCTTTGACTTGGGGCATTGTTTTACTTCAACTTTATCTTCAAATGTTTGGCCTCTTGTATGTTTTCCTTTACACTTCGTTAGAAACATAGCAGAAAACATACACAACATAAAAAGTTAGGAAGATCTTAACTTGAGGTAAGAACTTGTAATTTTATTAATATATCAAAAATGACTTAGTTAGTACATAAAGTATATCCTGAGCTAAGATTACAATAAGCCCTATTACAAGTTCTACATCTATTTGGAGCATGGCCTTAACTATCTCTTATTCGCTGAAGAGGAAGATATAACAATCTTGTTCCTGTCCTAATTGGTCTTGCTTTTGTTAGAAGGATGCATTGGATGAGAATGCCTTAGAAGAGATCTCTTATCACTACTCCATAGATGGCCTGTCACAACAACGAAAAAATATTGCCTAAAGTGCCAAAAGTGTTATGAAAGCACTTATCGCAACACTTGTCGTTGGTGATGATTCCCTTTGCGAAAAGTCATTTTCGCAACACATTTTCCTTTTTTTGCAACACTAAGAAATATGTTACGACAAGCGACTTTTCGCAACACTTTTTTAGTACTTGTAACACCTTCTATTGTGTTGCAAAAAATACCTGTCACCGTCAATGTTAACGTCAGTTAGTTTTTTTCGTAACACTTTTGTTGTTTTTTCACAGCACTTTTCTTATTACATTTTTAGCATATATGCAACACCATGTCTAGTTTTCACAACACTTTTTGAAAAACACTTATATTGCATTTGAAACACTTTTTGCACTTATTGTAACACATTTGTAAAACACTTAATTGATGCCATAATTAAAAAAAATTGAAATTAATTTGTTTTATATAATTCATAATGCATAATATTTAATTGTAAACAAATTCAAACGAGAACTAAAAAATACATAATACTATACAAACTAAAAATAACGCTACTGAAAGTATATAGTGTTTCCAATTTATATATTTCATCCATTATTCTTCATTCAATATATTCATATAGACTTCTCTTTCTATCACCTTCTTTTTCAAACTTCAGCTATTCTCCTCACTCTCTAAATGTTCCTCAATTGCTGCGATCATCAACTCATCAAACTTTTTGATCTTTCCCAGCAAGATTTCAATCTACCAACGAATAGATTCATGTTGGTCAGTCATTTTCTCTAACTTGGTGTACGGTATTTACATGTGCCATAACAAGTATTGATTCATAAGTGAGAGTATGAGACTGAGGAATTGAAAAATATCGCCAAGTAACCTATAAAAAGAAAAAATATAACACAACTACAGCAGAAAAAAAAGATTAAACAAAAGCATAATAACTTGTATAACTAGTTCTTTCTGTATACACAACTGTAGAGTTATAGGTCACTAATGCCATTCATTGAACTAAAGTGGGATGGTGAAAAAGAGGTGCTAAAGGAGTTCTATTTAATAGAAAATTGAAGAACTAATTCTTTCAGCATTATACTATATTATTTTTAGTAACAACAAGATTCTAGATCTGTTTATTTAATTTCCAATAAGGTTATGTCCTCAATGGAATATGCACACATCATTTCCATACTTGCTCTGCTGGCTATAAATCATGCTTATGAAACACACAGGAATGCTTATGCTATTATGAAATAAAAGTAAGACTTAACTGAAGATCATGACAAAGCTGACTAACTTGTTTTGAACAACTTAAGATAATTTCATCTCCAACCTATCTATGTATAATGATGAGTCAATACAAAAGTATACACTCAAAAATGGCAGATCACATCAGGTGATATGGGCAATGCACGTGGAATACATAACTAATGATTCGAATGAGGAAAAAAATCATGGAAAATTCAATATACATCTAATTTACTAATAAGATAATCGTAGATGACAAAAATTGTACAATGTTGTCCCAGTTCAGTTTATATTGTGTAGTACAAGCAAGGTTAAGCAACTTGTGTTTCAAAATTTAACTCACAAAACTTTTCCTTGATTCTCAAATGTATAGCTAAATTGAATCTTTAATGGTTCTTGTTTACGTTGATAAATATCACCATTCCAAACATGATAGAAGTTAGCATATATTCCCAACCTAGCAGTAACTTCAAATAGTAAACCACACTCACATGCTCAATTTATTTAAGAAATTAGACTTACAAC